>CM068954.1:3964344-3977425 GCA_035128595.1 Eptatretus atami
CCGGACATCATAAACTGTCCGTACATCAACATAATCACCCATCATCGTGACAACCTGGACAGCAATCCCACAACGTGACAACCTGGACAGCAATCCCACCATCGTGACAACCTGGACAGCAATCCCACCATCGTGACAACCTGGACAGCAATCCATCATCATGACAACCTGGACAGCAATCCCACCATCGTGACAACCTGGACAGCAATCCCACCATCGTGACAACCTGGACAGCAATCCCATCATCATGACAACCTGGACAGCAATCCCACCAACGTGACAACCTGGACAGCAATCCCACCATCGTGACAACCTGGACAGCAATCCCACCAACGTGACAACCTGGACAGCAATCCCACCATCGTGACAACCTGGACAGCAATCCCACACCGTGAAAACCTGGACAGCAATCCCACCACCGTGACAACCTGGACAGCAATCCCATCATCGTGACAACCTGGACAACAATCCATCATCTGACACCTGGCACAATCCCATCTCGTGACAACCTGGACAGCAATCCCACCATCGTGACAACCTGGACAGCAATCCCACCATCGTGACAACCTGGACAGCAATCCACCTGTGACAACCTGGACAGCAATCCCACCATCGTGACAACCTGGACAGCAATCCCACCATCGTGACAACCGGGACAGCAATCCCACCATCGTGACAACCTGGACAGCAATCCCACCATCGTGACAACCTGGACAGCAATCCCACCATCGTGACAACTGGACAGCAATCCCACCATCGTGACAACCTGGACAGCAATCCCACCATCGTGACAACCTGGACAGCAATCCACCATCGTGACAACCTGGACAGCAATCCCACCATCGTGACAACCTGGACAGCAATCCCACCATCGTGACAACCTGGACAGCAATCCCACCATCGTGACAACCTGGACAGCAATCCCACCATCGTGACAACCTGGACAGCAATCCCACCATCGGACAACCTGGACAGCAATCCCACCATTGTGACAACCTGGACAGCTATCCCACCATCGTGACAACCTGGACAGCAATCCCATCATTGACAACCTGGACAACAATCCCTCATTTATGCGAAAACACCACCCAGTGTCACTGCCCCATCACCATCACAAAAGCCTCAACACAACATCAGGAGACCAGCACCATCACTACCACAATCACAATCATTCCATCCACACCATGATAACCACAATCACCACATTCCACAGTAAGCACACTTTTTCACAATCACTTCATAACCACACCAATATTACCACAATCACTCCAAACCACATCATTACCACCACAAATCACTCCATACCACACCAATATCACCACAATCACTCCATACCACACCAATATTACCACAATCACTCCATACCACACCAATATCACCACAAATCACTCCATACCACACCAATATTACCACAAATCACTCCATACCACACCAATATCACCACAAATCACTCCATAACCACACCAATATTACCACAATCACTCCATACCACACCAATATCACCACAAATCACTCCATACCACACCAATGTTACCACAAATCACTCCATACCACACCAATATTACCACAAATCACTCCATACCACACCAATATTACCACAATCCTCCATACCACACCAATATTACCACAATCGCTCCATACCACATCATTACCACAATCACTCTAAACCACACCAATATTATCACAATCACTCCATACCACACCAATATTACCACAATCGCTCCATACCACACCATATTACCACAATCACTCTAACACAACCAATATTATCACAATCACTCCATACCACACCAATATTACCACAATCGCTCCATTCCACATCATTATTACCACAAATCACTCCATAACTACACCAATATTACCACAATCACTCTAAACCACATCATTACACCACAAATCACTCCATAACCACACCAATATACCACAAATCACTCCATACCACACCAATATTACCACAATCACTCTACACCACACCAATATTACACAATCGCTCCATACCACAATCACTCCATAACCACACCAATATTACCACAATCACTCAAAACCACAACAATATTACCACAATCGCTCCATACCACATCATTCTACCACAATCACTCCATACCACATCAATATTACCACAATCACTCTAAACCACACCAATATCACATCACTCCATAACACACCAAATTATCACAATCACTCATACACACCAATATACCACAATCTCCATACACATCATTATTACCACAAATCACTCCATAACCACACCAATATTACCACAATCACTCCATACCACACCAATATTACCACAATCGCTCCATACCACATCATTATTACCACAAATCACTCCATAACCACACCAATATTACCACAATCACTCTAAACCACATCATTACCACCACAAATCACTCCATAACCACACCAATATCACCACAAATCACTCCATACCACACCAATATTACCACAATCGCTCCATACCACATCATTATTACCACAATCACTCCATAACCACACCAATATTACCACAATCACTCAAAACCACACCAATATTACCACAATCGCTCCATACCACATCAATATTACCACAATCACTCCAAACCACACCAATATTATCACAATCACTCCATAACCACACCAATATTATCACAATCGTGCCATACCACATCATTATTACCACAATCACTCCATAACCACACCAATATTACCACAATCACTCTAAACCACACCAATATTACACAATCGCTCCATACACATCATTATCACCACAAATCACTCCATAACACACCATATTACCACAATCACTCTAAACCACATCATTACCACACAATCACTCCATAACCACACCATATCCACAAATCACTCCATACCACACCAATATTACCACAATCGCTCCATACCACATCATTATACCACAATCACTCCATAACCACACCAATATTACCACAATCACTCAAAACCACACCAATATTACCACAATCGCTCCATACCACATCAATATTACCACAATCACTCCAAACCACACCAATATTATCACAATCCACTCCATAACCACACCAATATTATCACAATCGTGCCATACCACATCATTATTACCACAATCACTCCATAACCACACCAATATTACCACAATCACTCTAAACCACACCAATATTACCACAATCGCTCCATACCACATCATTATCACCACAAATCACTCCAAACTACACCAATATTACCACAATCACTCTAAACCACATCATTACCACCACAAATCACTCCATAACCACACCAATATCACCACAAATCACTCCATAACCACACCAATATTACCACAATCACTCTAAACCACATCATTACCACACAAATCACTCCATAACCACACCAATATTACCATAATCACCTAAACCACATCATTACCACCACAAATCACTCCATAACCACACCAATCACTCCATACCACACAATATCACACCAAATCACACCATAACCACACCAATATACCACAATCTACTCTAAACCACATCATTACCACCACAAATCACTCCATAACCACACCAATATTACCACAATCACTCCATACCACACCAATATCACACCAAATCACTCCATAACCACACCAATATTACCACAATCACTCTAAACCACATCAATACCCACCACAATCACTCCATAACCACACCAATATTACCACAATCACCTTAAACCATCAATACCACCACAAATCATCCATAACCACACCAATATCACCACAAATCACTCCATACCACACCAATATCACCACAAATCACACCATAACCACACCATATTACCACAAATCACTCCATACCACACCATATTACCACAATCACTCCATACCACACCAATATCACCACAAATCACTCCATACCACACCAATATACCACAATCACTCCATACCACACCAATATTAGCCACAATCGCTCCATACCACATCATTATTACCACAATCACTCTAAACCACACCATATTATCACAATCACTCCATACCACATCAATATTACCACAATCACTCCATAACACATCATTATTACCACAATCACTCTAAACCACACCAATATTATCACAATCACTCATAACCACACCAATATTACCACAATCGCTCCATAACCACATCAATATTAGCCACAATCGCTCCATACCACATCATTATACCACACCAATATTATCACAATCACTCCATACCACACCAATATTAGCCACAATCGCTCCATACCACATCATTATTACCACAATCACTCCATAACCACACCAAATTACCACAACACTCTAAACCACATCATTACCACCAAATCACTCCATAACCACACCAATATTTACCACAAATCACTCCTACCACACCATATTACCACATCATTATTACCACAAATCACTCCATAAACCACACCAATATCACCACAAATCACTCCATAACCACACCAATATACCACATCATTATTACCACAAATCACTCCATAACCACACAATATCACTCCATACCACACCAATATTACCACATCATATTACCACAAATCACTCCATAACCACACCAATATCACTCCATACCACACCAATATTACCACATCATTTATTACCACAAATCACTCCATAACCACACCAATATCACTCCATAACCACACCAATATTACACAATCACTCACTACACATCATTATTACACAAATCACTCCAAACCACACCAATATCACCACAATCACTCCTAACCACACCAATTTACCACCATCACTCCATACCACATCATTATTACCACAAATCACTCCATAACCACACCAATATCACCACAATCACTCCATAACCACACCAATTTACCACAATCACTCCATACCACATCATTATTACCACAAATCACTCCATAACCACACCAATATAGCACAATCACACCAACCAACCAACCACCACGCCACAACCACACAAACTGTAGTCGGTGATGATCCATACCTGCTCGGCCACGGCGCGAAACAGACACGACCCATCCTTGGCGATGAACTTTCGGTAGAGCCCGTGACTCGACAGGTACTCGTCTATGACTGCGCCTGCTGAGCAGCATCCGTTTACTCTTGTACATGGCGACGGCGACGATCCGGGTCCGTCAACTAAACAAACACGAAATAAAAATAACAAAACAACAAACACACGACGAGACTAATAAAAAGTACGAGCGAACGAGGTGAAACTCCGTGCCCCCTAACCCCGCCCTCAGTGAACATGTAACGCCTCGTCCTTGATCGTCCGACTTTCCCGATCTCTCTCTGGGACGTTTCCTAATCGTTCCTTGCCGTGAGCCGCCAGGCCGTCTCGCTTAATCCGGCCTGCCCGCCATGGGCGCCGCCGCGCCACGTGACACACACATGAGTCACGGTCCGAGTCAAAGCTCCACGACGTCACATCCGGGCGAAGCGTCATTAAGGCAACAAATAAACAACAACAACAGGAGGAGAAGGAGGAGGAAAAGAAGAACGGATTAGATCCACCAACACCGACAACGATAAAATCGCCGCACAAAATGGTTAAATGAATATGGTCGTTTTCCTTGAATAAGGGACAAATGTGAGGAACTCGGTACTCGGTACTCGGTCTCGGTCCTCGTACTCGGAACTCGCGTACTCGATACTCGGTACTCGGTACTCCGGTACTTCGGTCCTCGGTACTCGGAACTCGGTACTCGATACTCGATACTTGCATACTCGGTTACTCGGTCCTCGGTACTCGGAACTCGGTACTCGATACTCGCTACTCGATACTCGGTCAGGGTACTCGGTCCTCGTACTCGGTACTCGGAACTCGGTACTCGGAACTCGGTACTCGGTCTGGGAACTCGGAACTCGGTACTCGGAATCGGTACTCGGAACTCGTACTCGGTACTCGTCCTCGATACTCGGTCTGGGAAGAAGGGACGTGGAAAGGATGATCAGGAGGGTTCGAGTCGGGTAGTGAACCTGCAGGTAGTTCGTCATGAAAACGATACATCACGGATTCATGGCTCGTTAATCCCTCTGAGATCCATTTTGACAATGAAACGTGTATCAGGTGAAGGGGTGAGACGAATCAGATTGTTAGAATGTTTAAAAGAACGTTCAATCAGCTCACACCAGAAAACCTACCAGTGGTCTACACTACCCTGGTCTGTGTGGACACACCTTGAATATGAACACCATCCTGTGGATACACTACCCTGGGTCTGTGTGAACACCACCTTGAATATAACACCATCCTGTGGATACACTACCCTGGTCTGTGTGAACACACCTTGATTATCACACCAATCCTGTGGATACACTACCCTGGTCTGTGTGAACACACCTTGAATATCACACCATCCTGTGGATACACTACCCGGGTCTGTGTGACACACCTTGAATATAACACCATCCTGTGGATTACACTACCTGGTCTGTGTGAACACACCTTGAATATAACACCATCACTGTGGATACACTACCTGGTCTGTGGAACACACTTGAATATCACACCATCCTTGTGATACACTACCCTGGTCTGTGTGAACACACCTTGAATACACACATCCTGTGGATACACTACCCGGTCTGTTGTGAACACACCTTGAATATCACACCATCCTGTGGATACACTACCCTGGTCTGTGTGAACACCTTGAATATCACACCATCCTGTGGATACACTTACCCTGGTCGTGGTGAACACACCTTGAAATAAACACCATCTTGTGGATACACTACCCTGGTCTGTGTGACACACCTTGAATATACACCATCTTGTGGATACACTACCCTGGTCTGTGTGAACACACCTTGAATATGACATCCTGTGGATACATCACCCTGGTCTGTGTGAACACATCTTGAATATGACACCATCCTGTGGATACATGACCCTGGTCTTGTGTGAACACACCTTGAATATCACACCATCCTGTGGATACACTACCCTGGTCTGTGTGAACACACCTTGAATATAACACCATCTTGTGGATACACTACCCTGGTCTGTGTGAACACACCTGAATATGACATCCTGTGGATACTCACCCTGTCTGTGTGAACACACGCTTGAATATGCACCATCCTGTGGATACACTACCCTGGTCTGTGTGAACACACCTTGAATATGACATCCTGTGGAGTACATCATCCCTGGTTCTGTGGTGAACACACCTTGAATATGACACCATCTTGTGGATACACTACCCTGGTCTGTGTGAACACACCTTGAATATGACATCCTGTGGATACATCACCCTGGTCTGTGTGACACACCTTGAATATCACACCATCCTGTGGATACACTACCGCGGTCTGTGTGAACACACCTTGAATATGACACCATCCGTGGATACATACCTGGTCTGTGTGAAACACCTTGAATATAACACCATCCTGTGGATACACTACCCTGGTCTGTGTGAAACACACCTTGAATATGACACCATCCTGTGGATACATGACCCTGGTCTGTTGAACACACCTTGAATATGACACACCATCCTGTGGATACAGACTTGATTACAGGTATAACACATTTGACATTGTTACCGTCACCTGTGTTGAGGATTCATAATGAAAAGACATGTTGACGTCACCAACGTCACAGACATTCTGCTCCATTCACTCTTCTCATTTTCCGAGTCATGTTCCACGTGCTGCGAGCGTCAGGAGTAACATGTCAGGTAACCGTACACCACTTCATCAACCATCCTTGGTGCTTATACAGGATGACGATGAATGAATGAATACATTTTCATGATGAACATTCTTTATATTTATTAATATGTGTTTTGGTTTTTTCAGCTTATGTGAAGGGACGAGGCTTGGAATATGAAACCAAATCATCGAAACCAAAAATGGACAAAGGGATGTGGAACACAGAGCCACCAGTTTGAAACTTTATTTCGCCACTCACTACTCCATAACTACAACTCACCAATCACTATACTCGTTACAACTACTCATTCACTCTATTACTACAACTCACCAATCACTATACTCGATTACAATTACTCTCCACTCTATTACTACTACTCACAATCACTCATACTCGATTACAACTACTCTCCACTCTATTACTACTACTCACAATCACTTATACTCGATTACAACTACTCTCCACTCTATACTACTTACTCACCAATCACTATACTCGATTAAACTACTCTCCACTCTATTATACTACTCACCAATCACTATACTCGATTACAACTACTCTCCACTCTATTACTACTACTCACAATCACTATACTCGATTACAACTACTCTCCACTCCAAACTACAACTCACCAATCACTATACTCGATTAAACTACTCTCCACTCTATATTACCAACTCACCAATCACTATACTCGATTACAACTACTCTCCACTCTATTACTACTACTCACAATCACTATACTCGATTCAACTACTCTCCACTCTATTCTACTACTCACAATCACTATACTCGATTTGCAACGACTCACTACTCTATTCTACTACTCACCAATCACAATACTCGATTACAAGTACTCACTACTCTATTTGTACTACTCACCAATCACGATACTCGATACAAGTACTCACTACTCTATTTCTACTACTCACCAATCACGATACTCGATTACAACTACTCTCCACTCCATTACTACGATTCACCAATCACTATACTCGATTACAACGACTCACTACTCAATTACAAGGACACATCAATCACTATACTCGATACTACTACTCACCAATCACAACTTCGATTACAACTACTCACTATATTACTACTACTCACCAATTCACGATACTCGATTACAACTACTCTGCCTCCATACTAACTACTTTGCCAATCATGATACTCGATTACAACTACTCTCCACTCCATTACTACGATTCACCATCCACTATACTCGATTGCAACGACTCACTACTCTATTTCTACTACTCACCATCACATACTCGATTACAAGTACTCTCCACTCTATTACTACTACTCACCAATCACGATACTCGATTACAATTACTCACTACTCATTTGTACTACTCACCAATCACTATACTCGATTACAACTACTCACTGCTCGATTACTACGATTCACCAATCACTACACTCTATTACTACGACTCACCAATCACTATACTCTATTATAACTACTCACTACTCTATGACTATCTTCACAAATGACATTACTCGAATACAACTCAGTACTCCTTTACTACTACTCACCCAATCACGATTACAACTACTCACTGCTATATTACAACTAACCAATCACTATCCTCGATTACAACTACTCACTACTCGATTACTACTATTCACCAATTATTATATTCAATTACAACTAATCACCACTCTATTACTACTACTTCCAATCACTATACTCGATTACAAACTACTCACTACTCAATTGCAAGGACACATCAATCACTATACTCGATTACTACTACTCACCAATCACAATACTCGATTACAACTACCACTATATTACTACTACTACTCACCAATTCACTATATTTGATTACAACTACTCACTATTTACTTCTAATCAGCAATACATATACTCGATTACAACTACTCACAACTCTAATTTACGACTATTCACAAATCACGAAACTCGATTACGACTCACCAATCCACTATACTCAAATTACAAACTCCTCACTACTCAGCAATCACGATACTCGATTACAACTACTCACTACTCTATTACGACTATTCACAAATCACGAAACTCGATTTACGACTCACCAATCACTATACTCCAATTACAACTACTCACTCACTCAGCAATCACGATACTCCAGATTACAATACCACTACTCTATTATACTATTCACAAATCACGAAACTCGATTACGACTCACAATCACTATACTCAATTACAAACTACTCACTACTCAGGCAATCACGATACTCGATTACAACTACTCACTACTCTATTACTACTATTCACAAATCACGAAAACTCGATTAACGTGACTCCCAATTCACTATACTCAATTACAATACTCATACTCAGCAATCACGATTACTCGATTACAAACTACTCACTACTCTATTACTACTATTCACAAATCACGAAACTCGGATTACGACTCAAACCAATCACTGACACTCATTACAACTACTCACTATATTATTACTACTACTCACCACAATCACATACTCGTTACGAAACTACTCACTATATTCTACTACTACTCACCAATCACGATACTCGATTACAAACTCTCACTCCATTACTCGATTCCCAAATCACTATACTCGATTGCAAACGACTCACTACTTCTATTTCTACTACTCACCAATCACGATACTCGATTACAGAAATACTCTCCACTGCTACTTCACTTACTACTCACCAATCCGATAACTCGATTACAAAGTATCACTACTCTATTTGCGTTACTACTCACCAATCACTATACTCGATTACAACTACTCATGCTCGATTACTCGATTCACATCACTACACTCTTTCTACGACTCACCAATCACTATACTCTATTACAACTACTCACTACTCTGATTACTACTCTTCACCAATGACTGTACTCGATTATCAACTCCAGTACTCCATTACTACTACTCACCAATCCACGATTACAACTACTCACTGCTATATTACACTAACCAATCCTATCCTCGATTACAACTACTCACTACTCGATTACTACTATTCTCCAATTATTATATTCAATTTACAACTACTCACCACTCTATTCACTACTACTTACCAATCACTATACTCGATTACAACTACTCACTACTCATTCCAAGGACACATCAATCACTATACTCCAATTACTCACTCACCAATCACAATACTCGATTACAACTACTCACTTATTACTACTACTACTCACCAATCACTATACTCAATTACAACTATCACTACTCAGCAATCCGATACTGGATTACAACTACTCACTACTCTATTACTACTATTCACAAATCACGAAAACTCGATTACGACTCACCAATCACTATATCAATTACAACTACTCACTAATCACGATACTCGATTACAACTACTCACTACTCTATTACTTACTATTCACAAATCACGAACTCGACTTACGACTCACCCAGATACACTACACTCAGATTACCCAACTACTCACGAGCTTAGCCAATCACGATACTCAATTACAACCTACTCACTTACTCTGATTACTACTATTCACCAAAAATCACGAAACTCGATTACGACTCACCAATCACTATACTCATCAACTACTCAGCAATCACGATCTCGGATACAAACTACTCAGCTACCTATTACTACTATTCACAAATCACGAAACTCGATTTACGACTCACCAATATTATACTCAATTACAACTACTCACTCCTCTGCAATCACGATACTCGACTTAAACTACTCACTACTCTATTATACTATTCACAATCACGAAACATCGATTACAGACTCACCAATCATTATACTCCAATTAACAACTTACTCCTACTCAGCAATCACGATACTCGATACAACTACTCACTACTCTATTACTACTATTCACCAAATCACGAAACTCGATTACGACTCACCAATCCACTATACTCAAGTACAAACTACTCACTACTCAGCAATCACGTACTCGATTACAACTACTCACTACTCTATTACTACTATCACAAATCAAGAAAGTCGATTATGACATGACCAATCAACTACACTCAATACAATTACTCACGTACTCAGCAATCATGTGATATTCGTTACAACTACTCACTACTCTATACTACTATTCACAAATCACGAACTCGATTACGAGCTCACAATCACTACACTCAATTAACAACTACTCACTATATTATTACTACGATCTCACCCAACACAATAACTCGATTACAATTATGCACTATATTACTACTTACTACTCACCGATCACGATACTCGATTACACTACTCTGCACTCCATTACTACTACTCACCAATCACGATATTCGATTACAACTACTCTCCACTCCATTACTACGATTCACAATCACTATACTGCAATTACAAACACTCACTACTCACAATCACGAAGCTAGATTACAACTACTCACTACTCTATTTCTACTATCATCGATCTACGAATCGATTACGAACTCACCAATCCATATACTACAATTACGATCCACCAATCATCTTATCATATATTACAACTACTCACTACTCAGCAATCACGATACCTAGATTACAACTACTTACTACTTATTCTAATACACTCCAATCACTGTACTCGATTGCAATAGCTCACGCCTATTACTACCACTGCACCAGATCACATTACACTCGATTACAACGTACTCATCAAATCACGTATAACTCAATTACAACTAGCTCACTACTCTATTACCTAACACTCACCAATCGACTATACTCGACAAACTACTCACAACTCTATGTATACTACTCGACTACTACACTTATCTCCTGGCTCACATGGTAGACCCTCTAAATGCAAAACATCATACAGTTCTTCCTCACTGTCTCATGTGACTGAGTGCAGAGCTCCTTACTCTGTGGACATGCTAGTACAGCGCAGGTTCAGATTGTGACTCACATAAAATCTTATCAATAACTACGTGTATGTGCAACAGTCTCCCTGGTGACGGAGAACTATCGTGATTGCAACGTCTCCTGGTGACGGAGACTATCAGTGATTGCACAGTCTCCCTGGTGACGGAGACTATCAGTGATGGTTGCAACAGTGTCCCTGGTGACGGAGACTATCAAATGATTGCAACAGTGTCCCTGGTGACGGAGATACTATCAGTGATTGCCACAGTCGCCCCTTGGTGACGGAGACTATCAGTGATTGCACAGTTCCCTGGTACGGATGACTATCAATGATTGCAACAGTGTCCCTGGTGACGGAGACTATCAATGATTGCCAACAGTCTCCCTCGTGACCGGAGCTATCAGTTGATTTGCAACGATGTCCCTGGCTGACGGAGACTATCAGTGATGCAAACAGTGTCCTGTGACGAGAGACTATCCAATTGATTCTCCTCTACCACAATCACTCCATAACCACACCAATATTACCACAATCACTCTAAACCACACCAATATTACCACAATCGCTCCATACCACATCATTATCACCACAAATCACTCCATAACTACACCAATATTACCACAATCACTCTAAACCACATCATTACCACCACAAA
>CM068954.1:3984944-3995859 GCA_035128595.1 Eptatretus atami
CATCATTTTTGTAGGACTGCTGTCAAGTTCCGATTTTTCAGAGGAACCGCGTTAATCGAAATTAGACTTGGCCCAAAGAATGCTTTCTGGGCAGACACTACAAAAAGATGGAATTATTGAAGCCCATTAATCATATGGGAAAAGTATTAAGTAGGAATTAGCCGACCGAATGAAAAATGCAGGGATGATGTTTAATCAACAACACCGGATTTCATGATGCGCTCGATCAGTTGGAACGCATCGCGCACACGGTTCTCGAGCGGCACGTCCACACGCAGTTCTCCAGTGATCAATAATTCAGTTTGACGAGAACAGAGGAATAATTGAAGCATTATTCCTACGTCGCTTGACTAACCATGTGACCTGGTGACCATGTGATCGTGTTTGTGTTCCGACGGTGGTTACATTTTGAAAACCAATTAGCAAGCTCATTTCCAAGGACAAGTGAAAACTTGCTTGCACCTTCATGGACCAAGTAAAGTGACCATTGGCATATTCCCGTCGATTGGCCCATATGGCCAAGGAAAAGTGTGATTTCATAGAGGGTGCCCAAGGTCACATCCACTGTACAATTACAAAACAATATAGGATTGAATAATGTATCTAAGAACACCCAGGTATTCCAGCACACTTACCACTGCTACATGATTGAAAGTGCGTTTATTTTCTATTTCGCCTAGCCCATTCCTAGGGAGAGTAGTGGGGTGGAGGGGGGGGGGTGAGAACTTTGGAACTTAACCATGCCACGTGAACCCAAAGAGTGTCTCCACATTCCGTAAGGACTTCCGAACAGGGTGACGATTTTAAATCCTGCCACACGCAGTTCAGAAACCATGAGCAACACCGACCAGGTTTGACGTGTGCACTCAGCGAGCATTTCGTATCAGGGCAATAAATGTCATTATTTACTCAATCCTTGCAATTCAAAGATTCCATATTACGATACAAACAACGCCGAGACGACAGATATTTGTCCTGCAGAGAGAGGTTTGTACAAATGATGATGCAACAAAATCCATCCGGGACAGCCTCCGCACCCATACAACAGTAATCGGAACCGCTGTCAACGATCGACTCACCTTGTGTTAGAAAGCAGGTGCCAGCCGCTCTTCAAAAGAACCGCTCGCAACTGCAGGTTTCCGAAGGGAGAAAAGCGAATCAAACGGAGGAAGGACCATTGTATGTAAGAAGCGCTTCTGCTTGAAATTATTTAGCAGATCGTTCTTATCGTATGCGTCATCAACCCATTCACAAAGAGGTGACAGGTGGTGCGTCACAAACATTCAATTGAGAGTTCATTCTAATCTCAACTTACGGCTTCAAACTTATCTCTGTCCTAGCGCAGGACGCCACGCATTGCCTCCGAAGTCTTGGTTTGAAGCGACTGTGATTGAAGCACCTAAACGAAAAGAAAGGAGATACAAATCGCATCTACACTACCCACAGAATTGCTCCGACACAGCACGAGACTCAACGTCACGATTTCAGAACAGTGTAACATGACCCCAACGTCATGAAGCACACCAGATCATACCTAAAACACAGCCCTCATGCATCATACGAGAGAAGCACATACAACTACCTCCCTCTACCCCCCACCTATGCCAGCATGACAATCCAATATTTATTACAGGAATTCACCTCACGATACATAAGCACAGCATCGTCCCCATTCCAGGTCAATCCGATGGCCGACGACAAAACATACCAACAGTACCCCAACATGCGGTCTCGGCAAGCAACACGAGACCTCTCGGAGTAATCGTTAAAATACAATTAACACCGAACGCATCACCTGACAGATAGCCACTCGTGGGCAGCGCTCCAACCCACCCGCCCATCACAACAACGTCGGTCAACATTTTACCTCGCGGGCTCCACCCGGCCGAACACCCACTCATCATATACTAATCATCCATACCCTCACTCTAACATGGCAACACATCACAACAACAAAATAATCAAAAACACAAGGTCACACCTCAAACACCACCACTCCACAACTCACTCTGGTTCATTTCCATATAGCCAACAACTAACACGACCGTTCCCCACCTATCACAATTCAATAGTTCACCACAAATATACCCCGATTACAAATTGTATATCACCTACCCACACATTCACCTCATACCCGCCAACTCCTATCATCTAATCATAGCAATCCAGATAACTAGCCACCTATACTCCCCCATTCTCTTCGCACCCTCCACATACTCCCATCTTCATTTCAGAACAATCAGTATAAGTTACCCAGAAAGAGACAGCACACGTCACTCACGGGACACAGGTGGATTGGGTGCAAGAGGGAGCAAATAACAAATAAAGAGCTTCAGGAATCCCCATACAAAGGCTAGACTTCGACGTATTTCGAAACATGCACATAACAGTGGATGCTGCTGCAAATCCTGCTGGATACAAATCATGGGCACAGTCACTGGTATGGAGACTGTCGTCACGGCAATATCAATGTATTATGTGTAGGGTTAGCATGCGATTGTTCGGCACGGGGTTACGAGTGTGTTTATGGGGGGTTTTAAAATCATCGTTTTCTCTCGGAAGAGCCGGACCTGGGGCCACCGCTTCACAATTAACTTTGTGGTCGGTGGGTTGCCTTAACAACCACAACAACGCCAATCAATTAACCACGGCTTCCAGTGTCTCACCGTCTAATTTACCTGTTTATAGAGTCCGTGGCCCTGACGTCAGGGAACGCTCCGCTCGGTGATGCCCAATTATATCTGACTTGATCGTAACTAATGCAGCCGAGCTTTACGCCTGCGTGCACGCCGACGGATGACAGGTTAATTAGTTTGCAGGATTATAATCTCGAGTCCTCTCGTTCGGACAATGCTGGGATCAAATGAGAGGAAAGTGCATAAGCGGACAAGGCTGGAAAATGTCCACAAGCGAATGTGTATTGATTAGAAACATTAAATAAATAAATGAGACTTTATATTTCCTGTTGGGTGTTAATGGAGAATGTTCAAATCAATCAAATGTATCAATCCAAATAATTATCGAATAGAATTATCGGGCTCGATTAGGCAAAAATAGACAAGAGCAGATGCTTTTCTCACGAGCCGTACTCAACAATTAAACACGGAGACATGGAAGTAGCCCAGCAGAGTCATCAGGGGGAAAGAATCGTCTCGGCATTCCAAGGTGGAAGTCGCACAGCGCTCAATAAATGACCCAGCATGTCATGACGTTGCCTTGGTCCGCTGCCAGCCCTCTGCACCCACCCGCCAAACAGGCTCGACCCCAATCGACATCACATCGACACCCCACGGGAACAGGGACGCCAAGAATAGGCGACGCCACAAAAGCCACGGTACAAGCAGGAGACCAGCGGACAGTCAGTGTCACCATCATCGTTGCCTGCTGTAACCAATGTGTCGGACTATTAGAGTTGTCAACGTCAACAGGGCTTAACCGTCAGGAGCTTTCAGGAGCCGTAACCAACGCGTCAGGAGCTTTCAGAAGCTGTAACCAACGGGTCAGAGGCTTTCAGGCGTGTGACCAACTCAGAGCTTTGCAGGAGGTAACAATGCGTGAGTATCAGGAGCTGTAACCAACGTCAGGAGCTTTCGGAGCTGTAACCAACGGTCAGGAGGCTTTCGGAGCTTGTAACCAACGGATCGGATAGCTTCAGAGCTGGTAACCCAACGGTCAAGAGCTCAGCTTACAAGGGGAGCTGTAACCAGATCGGTCAGGAGCTACATTCAGGAGCTGTCCAACTGGTCAGGAGCTTTCAGAGCGTGCTACAACGTCGGAGACTTATCAGGATGCTGTAACACGCAGACTTCGGAGCTGTAACCAGCAGTGCAGGAGCAATCACGGAGGAGCCTTCACGTATCAACGGTCAGAGACTTTCAGGAGCTGTAAGCAACATCAGGAGCCTTTCACCAGCTTGTCACCAACTGCCTCACCATCCTTTTTATAGCGCACCACTGTGGGCGGAGCCTCAGCGATTCAACCAATCCAGCTGTCCTACTGGCGCATCACATGCACGGGTGACCTTCCAACCGTCAATTCTCGATCATTTCTCCTCACATTGAGCAAGATAGCAACTCCAATTAACACAGCGGGTTACGACGCCGTATGTTCGTGGGCGTGGCGCGAATGCCTCAGATGAAGCCCCATTTGCGGGACAACCATGGCGAAAACGTTCTGAAGTGCTCACAACGTTCAACGGGTACATCACCTCTCCTGTTCAGCCCGACACAACAAGAGTCAGTTATCATCAATGAAGCTGCCCGAAGTGGGGCGTCAACATCCATGAAAAAGGTGGTCCTGAGGTAAATGATCCACAGGCTACGTGTTTGAAGTCAGAGTTAAACTGGTTCAGAAAAGTCTGGGTAGGTTTAGTCAAACGTTCTCGCAAGTTCCAAAGTGAAAATGATGACCAAAAATAAAAGTGAAATAAATCGCTCTATTTCAAGCCACACGTTGCTTGATGGGAAGGGAATAAGAATGAGGTCTCCGTTGGTGCGCTATCTCTTTGCGTTGCAACGAACGGTGAAATAATCATCACGGCAGAAATGATAACGGCGTAATCCACGTCATGAACGTGTCGTAGGAGGAAAGGTTATTCCCCTCGGAAAGAAAGGGAACCTGTTCTCCATCCTTCGTCCGACGTATCAAAGTTAGAATCCACCAGACAGACGGGGGATGGGCTATTCTGAGCACATGAACAGCATTCATGGAAACAAACTGTCTGAGGACTTTGGATGTTGTGTGGTACATTACTCGGATCCGATTCTGAAATGCCAACAGTATATTTTTGGCGCTAGGCGCACAGGGTTTATATAACTAGCAATAGCCATGGTATATGTGTGGCATAGGGACTGTAGCTATGGTATTGAGACCATGTAGTCATGCTATATGATTCGCGCTAATACTACAACCTGAACATTTTCCACAAATTAAGTACACAGCAACCAATAAGTTATCCACTCAAACTCTTCAAAGAGTACGGATAACGGCATAGATGTAGAGAAAAGCAGTTGTTGAGCAAAAGGTTTATTGAAGATTAATGGGCTCTTCACAGATACTACACAGACATTTAACAATGAGGTAGATAAGCCTTTGGTGGGGAAGAGAGATTCATTCTGCTTCCGATAACTCACACAGCGTACAAAGAGACTGTAATCGGGAATTACAGGACATTCATAAAACTGTCCGTCATCAACATAATCACCATCATCGTGAACCAAACCCTGGACAGCAATCCCACTCAACCGTGACACCGCCGACAGCCAATCCCACCATTCGTGACAACCTGGACAGCAATTCCCCACCAACGTAGACACCTGACAGCAATCCCACCATCGTTTGAACATGCCGACAGCAATCCCATCATCGTGACAACCTGGACAGCAATCCCATTCATTTCGTGAAACCTGGACAGCAATTTCCCAACGTGAAAACCCAAACTGGACAGCAATCATCATCGTGACAACCTGGACAGCCAATCCCCCGTGACAACCCTTGGCAAGCAATACCCACCATCGTGACAACTGGACAGCAAAAACATCATCGTGACACCTGGACAGCATCCCACATTCGTCGACAACCCTGGACAGCAATCCCATTCATCGTGACAACCTGGACAGCCAATCCACATCGTGACACACTGGACAGCAACCCACCATCGTGACAACTGCGACAGCAATCCACCTCGTGACAACCTGGACAGCATCCCACCATCGTGACACCTGCGAACAGCAATCCCATCATACGTGACACTGGACAGCAATCCCACCATCGTGACACCTGCGACAGCTAATCCCATCATCGTGACAACCTGACCGACAGCAATCCCACCACGCGTGGAGAACCTGGAGCAGCATCCCACCATCGTGCACGAACCTGACGACAGCCCAATCCCACCATCGTGACAACCTGGGACCGCAATCCCAATCATCCGTGACAACCTGGAAGCAATCCCACCTTCGTGACAACATGGACAGCATCCACATCGTGCACAACCTGGACAGCAATCCCACGCATCGTGACAACCTGGACACCATCCACCATCGTGAAACCCTGCGACAAGCAATCCACCATCGTGACAAGCCTAGGACAGCAATACCCACATTCCGTGAAACCTGCGACATCATCCCATCATCGTCGCACCCACCACTGGACAGCATCCGACCCATTGTGACATGGACAGCATTCCACCATCGTCGACAACCTGGACAGCAATCCCATTCATCGTGGACAACCTGACGCAATCCACCATCGTTGACACTGGCAGCAATTCCCCCCATCGTGACACTGGACAGCAATCCCATCATCGTTGACAACCTGGACAGCAATCCACCTCGTTGACAACCGGGACAGCAATCCCATCATCGTTGACAACGCTGGACAGCGTACCACCTCGTGACCAACACTGGAAGCCAATCCCACCATCATGACAACTGGAAACAAATCCATCATTATGCGAACACCCAGTGTCACTGCCCCATCACCAATCACCAAGCCGTCAAAACATCCAGGACACCATCACTACCACAATCACAATCATTCCATTACCACACCATGATAACCCACTATCACACATGCCACAGTAAGCACACTTTTCCACAATCACTTCGATAAACCACAACCAATATATACCACTCACTCCAAACCACATCATTACCACCAAATACACTCATTACCCAACCAATATCACCACAAATCACTCCTTCCACACCAATATTACCACAATCATCCGTACAGACACCAATAATTACCACAATCATCCTACCACACTAATATTTACCACAATACTCCATTACGACATCGAATTACCACCACAAATCACTCCATAACCACACCAATATCACCACAAATCACTCCATTACACACCAATATTACCAATCACTTCTTAAACACATCATTACCACCAAAATCACTCCATAACCACCCCATGATTACCAAATCACGCTCCATACACACATATCACCCAAAATCATCCATACACACCAATATCACCCACAAATCACTCCATTACCACACCAATATTAACACAATCACTTCAAACCACATCATACCACCACAGAATGCACTCCATACCCACCATATTACCAACAAATCATCCTACACACCAATATTTACCACATCATCCATACCACACCAATATTACCACAAATCACCTCCATACCACACAATATTAACACGAATCGCTCCTACCCACACCAATTATTACCACAATCACTCTAAACCAATTGCATGACCACCACAAATCCTCCAATAACACACCCATATCACCACAATCCACTCCATACCCACCAATAATTAGCCACAATCGGCTCCATACCCATCATTATTACTCACATCACTCTAAACCACACAATATTATTCACAATCACTCATACCACACCATATTCCAATCGTTCCTACCACATCAATTATTACCACATTCCACTCATAACACACCAATATTACCCACAATCACTTAAACCACACATTACCACACAATCACTCCATAACCACCATCACTCACATACCACACCAAATATTACCAAATCACTTTACACCACACCAATATTACCACAATCACTCCACTAACCACAATCGCCTCCATACCACAATCATTATTACACACATCACTCCATACACACCAATATTACCACACTCACTCAAACCACACCAATAAAATCCGACAATCGTCCATACCGACATCATACTTTACCACAAATCACTCTACCAATTCATTATTACCACAATCACTCTAAACCACACGCAATTTATCACCAATCCACTCCTAACCACAGCCAATATTTATCACATCCTCCATTACCACACCGATATTACACAATCCTCTACACACACCAATATTACCACATCACTCCATAACCACACCAATATTACACAATCGTCCATACCACATTCATCTATTACCACAGATCACCGATAACCACACAATATTACCAGCAACAGCTCAAAAAACACACCAATATTACCCAGATCGCTCCATTACCCTCATTCTGACCACAAATCACTCCATACCACTCAATATTACACCATCACTCTAAACCACACCGATTATTATCACAATCACTCCAAACCAATCATTATTACCACAAATTCACTCCATACCAAATCAATATTACCATCACTCTAAACCACACCATATTATCACAATCACTCTAAACACACCAATATTATTCACAATACTCATACACCATATTACCACAATCGCTCCATACCACTCATTTACCACAATTCACATAACCACACCAATATTACCACTTCACTTAACCACTCATTAGCCACCACAACCTGTAAACCACACCATATCACACAAATCACTCCATACCACACCAATATTACCACATACTCCATAAAACACACACAATATTACCACAATCGCTCCATACCAATTCTTCTTTCCACAATCACTCCTAACCACACTATTTACCACAATCACTCAAAACCACACCATATGACCCATCGCTCATACCACATCATATCTTACCACAAATCGACTCAGTTACACATCAATTTATTACCAACAATCCACTCTAACACACCAATATTATCACAATCCATCCGATAACCAGACAAATGTTATCACAATCGCGGCGCATACCACACTCATTATTACCACAATCACTCCAGAACCACACCATATATTACCAATCGTCCATACACACAATCATATCACAATCGCCATACAATATTATTTAGCCCAATCGACTCCATACCACATTCAATATTGCCTACAATCAGCTTCCATACCACACCAATTAGCCCAATCGCCTCCATACCACACCAATATTACCACAATCACTCATACCACATCAATATTAGCCACAATCGCTCCATACCACCTCATTGATTACAATCACTTGAACCAACACCAATCATTATCACAATCACTCCATACCACACATAGTTACCAATCACTCCATAACCACACGAATATACCACCAATCACTCCATGTAAACCACACCCATATCACCACAAAATCCACTCCATAACCACGAACCGAATTTACCACACGTCACATACCACACCCATCTTACCACAATCATCCATAACCACACCAATATCCAATCACTCACATAGCACACCAATTTACACAATCTCCATAACCAGCACCATATTACCACCAATCACTCACTCACACACCAATATTCCACAATCCGCTTCCAATACACATCATTCTTCCCAAATACTCATACCACACAATTTACACAATCACTCTAAAACCACACCGAATATTATCAACAAATCACTCCATAACCAAACCAATATTACCACAATCGTCCATACACATCATTATTACACAATCACTCCATCACCACACCAATATCACCACAACCTCCATAACCACACATATTCCACAATCACTCATACCACACCAATATTACCACAATCACCCGATAACCAACCATATTACCAATCACTCCATAACCACACCAATCTTCCAAATCGCTCCATACCACATCATTCTTCACAATCCTCCATACCACTCAATATTACCACATCGATCCATAACCACGACAAATATTACCACAATCTCTAACACACAATATTTACCACAATCACTCTAAACCGACACAATATTACCACAATCACTCCATACCACATCAATATTAACAAATCCTCTAACCGACACAATATTACCACAATCACTCATACCATCAATATTACCACAATCACTCTAAACTCACACAATATTATCACAATCACATACCATACCACACCAATTACCACAATCGCTCCATACCACTCATTATTACACAAATCGACTCCTAAACCACAATACCACAAATCTACTCATACCACACATCATTACCACAATCGCTCCATACCACATCAATTATTAGCCCACAAATCATCCATAACCACACCAATATTCACCACAAATCACTCCAATACCACCCAATATTACACATCACTCCAACCACACAATGTTAACAACAATACACTCTAACCACATCATTGACCACCACAATCACTCATACACCGACACCAAATATTACCCATTCACTCCATAACCCACCAATTTACCACAATCACTCCATAACCACACCAATATTACCACAATTCGCTCAAACCAACCAATATCGTACCACATCGCTCCATATCCACATCATTTTACCACAATCACTCCATTACCACATCATTATTACCACACATCACTCTACCATCACCAAATATTATTCACAATCACTCGAATAACCACACCAATATTACACAATGCTCCTACCACATCATTAATTACCACAAATCACTCATACCCAACCAATTGATGCACACAAATCACTCCATAACCACACCATATTACACAACATCCTCCATAACCCACACCATATTACCACAATCCTCCATTAACACACCAATTTACACATCACTCCATATCCACACCAATCATTACAATCGCTCGATACCACATACATTCTTACACAATCACTGCCATACACATCAATATTACCACATCACTCCATAACCACACCATTTACACAATCACTTAACCACCCAATATAACCACCCAAAATTACTTCTAAACCACACACCCCCCTTATTAACCACAATCACTCCTACCACATCAATTTACCCAATCACTGCGAACCACACAAATATTACCACAATCCACTCAAACTCAATAATTCCCACAATCACTCTAAACCACACAATATTATTCACAATCACTGCCATACCACACATATTACCAGCAATCGCTCCCTACCACATCATAATTCACCACAAATCCTCCATAACCACCACCAATGATACCACAAATTCACTCGGCCTAACCACACCAATATTACCACAATCACTCCATACCACATCATTATTACCACAAATCACTCCATAACCACACCAATATCACCACAATCACTCCATAACCACACCAATATTACCACAATCACTCCATACCACATCATTATTACCACAAATCACTCC
>CM068954.1:3995884-4007611 GCA_035128595.1 Eptatretus atami
CATCATTTTTGTAGGACTGCTGTCAAGTTCCGATTTTTCAAGGAACCCTTGTTAATGAATTAGACTTGGCCCAAATAATGTCTTTCTGCGGCAGACACTACAAAAAGAGTGGGATTATTGAGCCATTAATATATGGGCAGTATTAGTAGGAATTAGCCGAATAATAAATGCAGGATGATGTTAGTACATCAACAAATCCTGGATTTCATGGATGCGCTCATCAGTTGGAACGCATCGCGCACACAGTTCTCGGCGGGACACGTCCACAACTGCAGTTCTCCAGTGCATCAATAAATTCAGTTTGACGAGAACAGACGGAATAATTAAGCAATTATTTCCTACGTCCTTGATAACCATGTGACCTGGTGACCATGTGATCGTGTTTTTGTTCCGACGGTGGTTACATTTTGAAAACCAATTAGCAAGCTCATTCCAAGGATCAAGTGAAAACTTGTTGGCACCTTCATGGACCAAGTAAATGACCTATTGGCATTTCCCGTCGATTGCCTATGGCCAAGGAAAAGTTGTGATTTCATAGAGGGTGCAAAGGTCACATCCACTGTACAATTCAACAACAATATAGGATTGAATAATGATCTAAGAACCACCCAGGGTATCCAAGCACCTTACCCTGCTACATGATTGAAAGTGCGTTTATTCTATTTCGCGCTAGACCCATTCCTAGGAGAGAGTAAGTGGGGGTGGAGGGGGGGGGGGGGGTGAGACTTTTGAGAACTGTAGAACCATGCCCACGTGAACCCAAAGAGTGCTTCCGACATTCCGTAAAGACTTTCCGAACAGGGTGACGATTAAATCTTGCCACACGCAGTTCAGAAACATGAGCACACGAATTCCAGGTTGACGTGTGCACTCAGCACGAGCATTTCTATATCAGGGCAATAAATGTCATTATAATTATCAATCCTTGCAATTTCAAAAGATTCCATATTACGATACAAACAACGCGAGACGACGATATTTGGCCTGCAGAGAGAGTTTGTACAAAATGATGTGCAAAAAAATCCATCCCGGACAGCTCCGCACCGCAATACACAGTAATCGGAACCGCTGTCAACGATCGGACTCACCTTGTGTTAGAAAGCAGGTGCCAGCCGCTCTTCAAAAGAACCGCTCGCAACTGCGGTTCGGAAAGCGGAGAGAAAAAGCGAATCAAACGAGATAGGAACTCTTGTAATGTAAGAAGCGCTTCTGCTTGAAATTATTAGCGATCGTCTTATCGTATGCAGTCATCACCCATTTCACAAAGACGGTGACGGTGGTAGCGTCACAAACATTCAAATTGAGAGTTCATTCAATCTCACTACGGCCTTCAAACTTAACTCTCTGTCCCTAGCGCAGGACGCCACGCATTGCCTCCCGGACGTCTTGGTTTTGAAGCGACTGTGATTGACACCTAAACGAAAGGAAAGGACGATACAATCAGCATCTCACTACCCACAGAATTAGCTCCGACACAGCACGACGACTCAACGTCACGATTTCAGAACATGTAACATGACCCCAACGTCAATGGAAGCACACCAGAATTCATACCTAAACCATCAGCCCTCACTGCATTAATATACGAGAAAGCACATACCAACTACCTCCCTCTACCCCCCACCTATGCCAGCATGACAATCCCAATATTTATATACGAGGAATCACCTCACGATACCATAAGCAAGCATCGTCCCACTTCCAGGTCAATCCGATGGCCGACGAAAGCATACTCAACAGTACCCCAACATGCGGTTCTCGCAAAAGCAACACAGAACCTCGTCGGAGTAATCGTTAAAATACAATTAACACCGAACGCATCACCTGACAGATAGCCAACTCAGTGCGGCAGCGCTCCAACACA
Organism: Eptatretus atami; assembly: GCA_035128595.1. Taxonomy (NCBI): domain Eukaryota; kingdom Metazoa; phylum Chordata; class Myxini; order Myxiniformes; family Myxinidae; genus Eptatretus; species Eptatretus atami. Next base: position 3,997,749 of record CM068954.1, read on the forward strand.
CCGCCCATCACAAACAACGTCGGTCAACATATTACCTCCGTCGGCCCACCGGCGAACACCCACTTCATCATTACATATCATCCATACCCCGTCACTCTACATGGCAACCACATCACACAACAAAATAATCAAAAACACAAGGCACACCTATAACACCACCACTCCACAACTCACTCTGGTCATTCCATTAGCCACAACAAACACGACCCGCTTCCCACCTAATCACAACTTCAATAGTTCACCACAAAATACCCCGTTAATTACCAAATTGTATTATCCACCTACCCACACATCACCTCATCACCCGACCAACATCCCATCATCTAATCAAGCAATCCAGATAACTACCCCTAATATACCCCCATTATTCTCGCACCCTCCAAGCTCCCACTTCATTATCAGAACAATCAGTATAAGTTACCACAGAAGAGACAGCACACAGTCACTCACGGAGACCCGACAAGGTGTGGATTGGGTGCAATAGGGAGCAAATAAACAAATAAAGAGCTTCAGGAATCCCCATTACAAAGGACAGACTTCACGATATTTGAACACATGCACAAACAGTGGATGCTGCTGCAAATCCTGCTGGTACAAATCATGGCACAGTCACGGGGATGGAGACTGTCGTCACGGCATACAATGGATAGTGGGGTATAGGCATGCGATTGTTACGGCCACGAGGGTTACGATGTGTTATGAGGGGGTTTTTAAAAATCATCGTTTCTCTCGGAAGAGCCGGACCTGCGGGCCAACCGCTCACAAATTAACTTTGTGGTCGTCGTGGTTGCCTTAACAACCACACAACGCCAATCAATTAACCACGAGTTCCAGTGCTCACCGTCTAATTTGCCTGTTTAAACTAGAGGTCCGTGCACCTGACGAAGGGAACGGCTCGGTGATGCTCAATTATATATCTTGACTGATCGTAACTAATGCAGCCGAGCATTTTACCCTGCGTGCACGCCGACGGGATGACCAGGTTAATTAGTTTGGGTATTTAATCTCGAGTCCATCTCAGTTCGGACAATGCTGGATCAAATGGAGGAAATGATAAGCAGGAACAAGGCTGGAAATATGTCAACAGGAATGTTATTATTTAGAAACATTAAATAAAATAAATGAGAACTTATATTTCCTGTGGTGTTAATGGAATGATTCAAATCATGCAAATGTATCAATCAAAATAATATCGAAATAAAGATTAATCGGGCATCGATTAGAAAAATAGACAAGAGCAGATGCTTTCTCACGATTGCCGTACTCAACAATTAAACACGAGACCATGGGTAGCCCAGCAGAGTTCACAAGGGGGAAGATCTGTTTCGGCACTTACCAAGGTGGAAGTGTCACGCGCTCCAATAAATGACCCAACATGTCATGACGTTGCCTTGGTCCGCTGGCCAGCCGCCTGCACCCACCCGCCAAACAGCTCGGACCACCAATCACATCAACATCGACGACCCCCGGGAACAGGGACGCCAAGAATCAGGGACGCCAAAAGCCACGGTACAGCAAGAACCAGCAGGAAGTCAAGTGTCACCATCCATCAGTTGCCTTGCTGGTAACCAATTCCGTCAGGAACTATTAGGAGTTGTAACCAACGGTTCAGGAGGTATCAGGAGCTTAACCAACCGTCAGGAGCTTTCAGGAGCCTGTAACCAACGAGTCAGGAGCTTTCAGAAGCTGTAACCAACGGTCAGGGGCTTTTCAGGCGAGTAACCAACGTCAGAGCTTTCAGGAGTGTAACCAATGCGTCAGGAGGTAATCAGGAGCTGTAACCAACAGTCAGGAGCTTTCGGAGCTGTAACCAACGGTCAGGAGCTTTTCAGGAGCTTGTAACCAACGGATCCGGAAGCTTTCAGAGCTGGTACCCAACGGTCAAGAGCTTTCAGGAAGCTGTAACAGATGGTCGGGAGCTGTAACCAGATCATGGTCAGGAGCTGTAACAATGGTCAGGAGCTGTAACCAATGGTCGGAGCTTTCAAGAAGCTGCTAACAAACCGTCCGGAACTATCAAGGAGCTTGCTGTAACAGCCAGTCAGGAGCTGTAACAGCGGCCAGGCAATCAGGAGCTCGTAATCAACGGATCAGAGACTTTCAGGAGAAACTGTAAGCAACCATCAGGAGCTTTCACCAGCTTGTCACCAACTCCTACCATCTTATTTTAGGCGACCACTGTGGGCGGAGCCTCAAGCAGACTTCAACCAAATCCAGCTTTGCCCACTGGCGCATCACTGCACTGTGACTTCCAACCGTCAATCTCGATCTGGTTCTCCTCACTTGAGGCAAGATAGCAACTCCAATTAACACAGGCGGGTTACGACGCCGTATGTTCGGGGCGCTGGGGCGAATGCCAGAAAGCCCCATTTGCCGGCCCACTGAGCGAAAACGTTCTGAAAGTGCTCAAACGTCAACGAGGTACATCACCTCTCCTGTTCAGCCCGACACAAACAAGAGTCATTATCATCAATGAAGCTCGCCCGAAGTGGGGCGTCAAACATCCATGAAAAAGGTGGTCCTGAGGTATGATCCACAGGCACGTGTTTGAAAGTCAGAGTTAAACTGTTCAGAAAAAGCTGTGGTAGTGTTTAGCAAACGTTCTCTGCAAGTCCAAAGTGAAAATGATGACCAAAAATAAAAGTCGGAAAATTAAATCGTCTCTATTTCAGCAACGTTGCTCTGATGGAAGGGAATAGAATGAGTTCTCCGTATGGGCAAGCTATCTCTTGCGTTGCCGAACGGTGAAATAATTCACTCACGGCAGAAATTGATAACGGCGTAAATCACACGTCATAACGTGTCGTAGGGGAAAAAGGTTATCCTCGGAAAGAAAGGGAACCTGTTCTCCATCCTTCGTCCGACGTATCAAAGTTAGAATCCACCAGACAGACGGGGGATGGGCTATTCTGAGCACATGAACAGCATTCATGGAAACAAACTGTCTGAGGACTTTGGATGTTGTGTGGTACATTACTCGGATCCGATTCTGAAATGCCAACAGTATATTTTTGGCGCTAGGCGCACAGGGTTTATATAACTAGCAATAGCCATGGTATATGTGTGGCATAGGGACTGTAGCTATGGTATTGAGACCATGTAGTCATGCTATATGATTCGCGCTAATACTACAACCTGAACATTTTCCACAAATTAAGTACACAGCAACCAATAAGTTATCCACTCAAACTCTTCAAAGAGTACGGATAACGGCATAGATGTAGAGAAAAGCAGTTGTTGAGCAAAAGGTTTATTGAAGATTAATGGGCTCTTCACAGATACTACACAGACATTTAACAATGAGGTAGATAAGCCTTTGGTGGGGAAGAGAGATTCATTCTGCTTCCGATAACTCACACAGCGTACAAAGAGACTGTAATCGGGAATTACAGGACATTCATAAAACTGTCCGTCATCAACATAATCACCATCATCGTGAACCAAACCCTGGACAGCAATCCCACTCAACCGTGACACCGCCGACAGCCAATCCCACCATTCGTGACAACCTGGACAGCAATTCCCCACCAACGTAGACACCTGACAGCAATCCCACCATCGTTTGAACATGCCGACAGCAATCCCATCATCGTGACAACCTGGACAGCAATCCCATTCATTTCGTGAAACCTGGACAGCAATTTCCCAACGTGAAAACCCAAACTGGACAGCAATCATCATCGTGACAACCTGGACAGCCAATCCCCCGTGACAACCCTTGGCAAGCAATACCCACCATCGTGACAACTGGACAGCAAAAACATCATCGTGACACCTGGACAGCATCCCACATTCGTCGACAACCCTGGACAGCAATCCCATTCATCGTGACAACCTGGACAGCCAATCCACATCGTGACACACTGGACAGCAACCCACCATCGTGACAACTGCGACAGCAATCCACCTCGTGACAACCTGGACAGCATCCCACCATCGTGACACCTGCGAACAGCAATCCCATCATACGTGACACTGGACAGCAATCCCACCATCGTGACACCTGCGACAGCTAATCCCATCATCGTGACAACCTGACCGACAGCAATCCCACCACGCGTGGAGAACCTGGAGCAGCATCCCACCATCGTGCACGAACCTGACGACAGCCCAATCCCACCATCGTGACAACCTGGGACCGCAATCCCAATCATCCGTGACAACCTGGAAGCAATCCCACCTTCGTGACAACATGGACAGCATCCACATCGTGCACAACCTGGACAGCAATCCCACGCATCGTGACAACCTGGACACCATCCACCATCGTGAAACCCTGCGACAAGCAATCCACCATCGTGACAAGCCTAGGACAGCAATACCCACATTCCGTGAAACCTGCGACATCATCCCATCATCGTCGCACCCACCACTGGACAGCATCCGACCCATTGTGACATGGACAGCATTCCACCATCGTCGACAACCTGGACAGCAATCCCATTCATCGTGGACAACCTGACGCAATCCACCATCGTTGACACTGGCAGCAATTCCCCCCATCGTGACACTGGACAGCAATCCCATCATCGTTGACAACCTGGACAGCAATCCACCTCGTTGACAACCGGGACAGCAATCCCATCATCGTTGACAACGCTGGACAGCGTACCACCTCGTGACCAACACTGGAAGCCAATCCCACCATCATGACAACTGGAAACAAATCCATCATTATGCGAACACCCAGTGTCACTGCCCCATCACCAATCACCAAGCCGTCAAAACATCCAGGACACCATCACTACCACAATCACAATCATTCCATTACCACACCATGATAACCCACTATCACACATGCCACAGTAAGCACACTTTTCCACAATCACTTCGATAAACCACAACCAATATATACCACTCACTCCAAACCACATCATTACCACCAAATACACTCATTACCCAACCAATATCACCACAAATCACTCCTTCCACACCAATATTACCACAATCATCCGTACAGACACCAATAATTACCACAATCATCCTACCACACTAATATTTACCACAATACTCCATTACGACATCGAATTACCACCACAAATCACTCCATAACCACACCAATATCACCACAAATCACTCCATTACACACCAATATTACCAATCACTTCTTAAACACATCATTACCACCAAAATCACTCCATAACCACCCCATGATTACCAAATCACGCTCCATACACACATATCACCCAAAATCATCCATACACACCAATATCACCCACAAATCACTCCATTACCACACCAATATTAACACAATCACTTCAAACCACATCATACCACCACAGAATGCACTCCATACCCACCATATTACCAACAAATCATCCTACACACCAATATTTACCACATCATCCATACCACACCAATATTACCACAAATCACCTCCATACCACACAATATTAACACGAATCGCTCCTACCCACACCAATTATTACCACAATCACTCTAAACCAATTGCATGACCACCACAAATCCTCCAATAACACACCCATATCACCACAATCCACTCCATACCCACCAATAATTAGCCACAATCGGCTCCATACCCATCATTATTACTCACATCACTCTAAACCACACAATATTATTCACAATCACTCATACCACACCATATTCCAATCGTTCCTACCACATCAATTATTACCACATTCCACTCATAACACACCAATATTACCCACAATCACTTAAACCACACATTACCACACAATCACTCCATAACCACCATCACTCACATACCACACCAAATATTACCAAATCACTTTACACCACACCAATATTACCACAATCACTCCACTAACCACAATCGCCTCCATACCACAATCATTATTACACACATCACTCCATACACACCAATATTACCACACTCACTCAAACCACACCAATAAAATCCGACAATCGTCCATACCGACATCATACTTTACCACAAATCACTCTACCAATTCATTATTACCACAATCACTCTAAACCACACGCAATTTATCACCAATCCACTCCTAACCACAGCCAATATTTATCACATCCTCCATTACCACACCGATATTACACAATCCTCTACACACACCAATATTACCACATCACTCCATAACCACACCAATATTACACAATCGTCCATACCACATTCATCTATTACCACAGATCACCGATAACCACACAATATTACCAGCAACAGCTCAAAAAACACACCAATATTACCCAGATCGCTCCATTACCCTCATTCTGACCACAAATCACTCCATACCACTCAATATTACACCATCACTCTAAACCACACCGATTATTATCACAATCACTCCAAACCAATCATTATTACCACAAATTCACTCCATACCAAATCAATATTACCATCACTCTAAACCACACCATATTATCACAATCACTCTAAACACACCAATATTATTCACAATACTCATACACCATATTACCACAATCGCTCCATACCACTCATTTACCACAATTCACATAACCACACCAATATTACCACTTCACTTAACCACTCATTAGCCACCACAACCTGTAAACCACACCATATCACACAAATCACTCCATACCACACCAATATTACCACATACTCCATAAAACACACACAATATTACCACAATCGCTCCATACCAATTCTTCTTTCCACAATCACTCCTAACCACACTATTTACCACAATCACTCAAAACCACACCATATGACCCATCGCTCATACCACATCATATCTTACCACAAATCGACTCAGTTACACATCAATTTATTACCAACAATCCACTCTAACACACCAATATTATCACAATCCATCCGATAACCAGACAAATGTTATCACAATCGCGGCGCATACCACACTCATTATTACCACAATCACTCCAGAACCACACCATATATTACCAATCGTCCATACACACAATCATATCACAATCGCCATACAATATTATTTAGCCCAATCGACTCCATACCACATTCAATATTGCCTACAATCAGCTTCCATACCACACCAATTAGCCCAATCGCCTCCATACCACACCAATATTACCACAATCACTCATACCACATCAATATTAGCCACAATCGCTCCATACCACCTCATTGATTACAATCACTTGAACCAACACCAATCATTATCACAATCACTCCATACCACACATAGTTACCAATCACTCCATAACCACACGAATATACCACCAATCACTCCATGTAAACCACACCCATATCACCACAAAATCCACTCCATAACCACGAACCGAATTTACCACACGTCACATACCACACCCATCTTACCACAATCATCCATAACCACACCAATATCCAATCACTCACATAGCACACCAATTTACACAATCTCCATAACCAGCACCATATTACCACCAATCACTCACTCACACACCAATATTCCACAATCCGCTTCCAATACACATCATTCTTCCCAAATACTCATACCACACAATTTACACAATCACTCTAAAACCACACCGAATATTATCAACAAATCACTCCATAACCAAACCAATATTACCACAATCGTCCATACACATCATTATTACACAATCACTCCATCACCACACCAATATCACCACAACCTCCATAACCACACATATTCCACAATCACTCATACCACACCAATATTACCACAATCACCCGATAACCAACCATATTACCAATCACTCCATAACCACACCAATCTTCCAAATCGCTCCATACCACATCATTCTTCACAATCCTCCATACCACTCAATATTACCACATCGATCCATAACCACGACAAATATTACCACAATCTCTAACACACAATATTTACCACAATCACTCTAAACCGACACAATATTACCACAATCACTCCATACCACATCAATATTAACAAATCCTCTAACCGACACAATATTACCACAATCACTCATACCATCAATATTACCACAATCACTCTAAACTCACACAATATTATCACAATCACATACCATACCACACCAATTACCACAATCGCTCCATACCACTCATTATTACACAAATCGACTCCTAAACCACAATACCACAAATCTACTCATACCACACATCATTACCACAATCGCTCCATACCACATCAATTATTAGCCCACAAATCATCCATAACCACACCAATATTCACCACAAATCACTCCAATACCACCCAATATTACACATCACTCCAACCACACAATGTTAACAACAATACACTCTAACCACATCATTGACCACCACAATCACTCATACACCGACACCAAATATTACCCATTCACTCCATAACCCACCAATTTACCACAATCACTCCATAACCACACCAATATTACCACAATTCGCTCAAACCAACCAATATCGTACCACATCGCTCCATATCCACATCATTTTACCACAATCACTCCATTACCACATCATTATTACCACACATCACTCTACCATCACCAAATATTATTCACAATCACTCGAATAACCACACCAATATTACACAATGCTCCTACCACATCATTAATTACCACAAATCACTCATACCCAACCAATTGATGCACACAAATCACTCCATAACCACACCATATTACACAACATCCTCCATAACCCACACCATATTACCACAATCCTCCATTAACACACCAATTTACACATCACTCCATATCCACACCAATCATTACAATCGCTCGATACCACATACATTCTTACACAATCACTGCCATACACATCAATATTACCACATCACTCCATAACCACACCATTTACACAATCACTTAACCACCCAATATAACCACCCAAAATTACTTCTAAACCACACACCCCCCTTATTAACCACAATCACTCCTACCACATCAATTTACCCAATCACTGCGAACCACACAAATATTACCACAATCCACTCAAACTCAATAATTCCCACAATCACTCTAAACCACACAATATTATTCACAATCACTGCCATACCACACATATTACCAGCAATCGCTCCCTACCACATCATAATTCACCACAAATCCTCCATAACCACCACCAATGATACCACAAATTCACTCGGCCTAACCACACCAATATTACACAATCGCTACCTACCACATATTCATTACACAATCACTCCTACCACACCAATATCACCACAAATCACTCCATACCAACACCAATATTACACAAATTAACTCCATACCACCGCATTTTTTACCCACAATCCTCCACACCACATCACTTATTACACAAATCACTCCATAACACACCATATAGCACAATCGACACCAAACAAACCAACCACCACGCCACAACCACACAAACTGTAGTCGGTGATGATCCATACCTGCTCGGCCACGGCGCGAAACAGACACGACCCATCCTTGGCGATGAACTTTCGGTAGAGCCCGTGACTCGACAGGTACTCGTCTATAGACTGCGCCTGCTGAGGCAGCATCCGTTTACTCTTGTACATGGCGACGGCGACGATCCGGGTCCGTCAACTAAACAAACACGAAATAAAAATAACAAAACAACAAACACACGACGAGACTAATAAAAAGTACGAGCGAACGAGGTGAAACTCCGTGCCCCCTAACCCCCGCCCTCAGTGAACATGTAACGCCTCGTCCTTGATCGTCCGACTTTCCCGATCTCTCTCTGGGACGTTTCCTAATCTCGTTCCTTGCCGTGAGCCCGCCAGGCCGTCTCGCTTAATCCGGCCTGCCCGCCATGGGCCGCCGCCGCGCCACGTGACACACACATGACGTCACGGTCCGAGTCAAAGCTCCACGACGTCACATCCGGGCGAAGCGTCATTAAGGCAACAAATAAACAACAACAACAGGAGGAGAAGGAGGAGGAAGAAGAAGAACGGATTAGATCCACCAACACCGACAACGATAAAATCGCCGCACAAAAATGGTTAAATGAATATGGTCGTTTTCCTTGAATA
>CM068954.1:4013730-4028159 GCA_035128595.1 Eptatretus atami
TCAACCACATTGCCCACAAAAGTAAGCACAACTTTTCCACAATTTCACTTTCATAAACCCCACCAATATTACCACAATCACTTTCCAAAACCAGCCATCATTACCACCAAACCAAAATCACTCCCATACCACACCAATAATATCACCAACAAATCACTTCCATACCACACCAAATATTACCACCAATCACTGCCCGTTACCACACCAATATACCACAATCACTCCTACCACACCAATTTATTACCACATCACTCCATACCCACATCATTTACCACCACAATCACTCCATAACCACACCCAATCATCACCACAAGAAATCACTATACCACACCAAATATTAACACCAAATCACTCTAAACCACCATCATAATATACCACACAAATCACTCCATAAACCCACACCAAATATTTAACCACAAATCACTCCATAAAACCACCACCAATATCACCACAAATCACTCGCATACCACACCAATAAATCACCACAAAATCCTCCATACCACACCAAATATTAACACAATCACTCTAAACCACATATTACCACCACAAATCACTCCCATAACCACACCAATATTACCCACCAAATCACTCCCAATACCCACACCCAATATTACCCCACAAAAAACACTCCATTACCCACACCAATTTATTACCACAAATCACTCCATACCACACCCAATATCTACCACAATCGCTTCCATACCACACCAATATTACCACTCACTTTTCTAAACCACATTCATTACCACACCACAAATCACTCCATAACCCACACCAATATCACCACAATCACTCCCATTACCACACAATATTAGCACAATCGCTCCATACCACAATCATAATTACCACATCACTCCTAAACCACACCAATATTATCAAATCACTCCATACCACACCATATTACCACAATCGCTCAACATCACCACATTCATTATTACCACATCACTCCATAACCACACCAATATACCACCAATCACTCATTCTAAACCACATCATTACCACCACCAAATCACCTTCCATAACCACACATCACTCCATTAACCCAACACCAAATATTACACAATCATCCTTCTACACCACACAATATTACCACCAAATCACTCCATAACCACAATCGCTCCATTTTACCACATTCATTAATTACACAATCACTCCATAAACCACACCAATATTATTACCCACAATCACTCAAAAACCACACCATATTACCACAATCGCTCCGCATACCACATCATTCTTACCACAAATCACTCCCATTACCACATCAATATAACCACAATCCACCTCTAATAACCACACCATATTATCACAAATCAACTCCATAACCACAACCAATATATCAACAATCACTCCTACCACAACCAATATATACCACAACACTCTAACACCACAACCAATATCTACCACAACTCCACTCCATAACCACACCAATATTACCACAATCGAATCCATACCACATCATTTATTACCACAATCACTCCATAACCACACCAATATACCACAATCACTTCAAAAAACCACACAATATTACACAATCGCTCCATACCACATCATTCTTTACCACAAATCACTCCATTACCACATCCAATATTACCACAAATCACTCTTAAACCACACCAATTTATTTCACAATCACTTCCAAACCACATTCATTTATTACCACAAAATCACTCCATTACCCACAATCAATTTACAACAATCCACTGCTAACCACACCAATATTATCACTAATCACTCCCATAACCACACCATTATTATCACAATTCACTCCATTACCACACCAATATTTACCACAATCGCTCCATAACCACATCATACCACAAATCACTCCCATAACCACACCAATATTACCACAATCACTCTAAAAACCACATCATTACCACCACAAATCACTCCTAACCACACCAATATCACCACAAATCCACTCCATACCCACACCACAACTATTACCACAATCACTCCATAACCACACCAATATTACCACAATTCGCTCCATACCACATCATTATACCACAAATCCACTCCATAGCCACAACCAATTATTACCACCAATCACTTTCAAAACCACACCAATTATTACCACCAATCGCTCCATTACCACATCATTTTTTCTTACCAACAATCACTCATAAACCACATCAATATTACCCACCAAATCAACTCTAAACCACACCAAATATTTATCACCAATTCACTCCCATAAACCAGACAATATTTATCACAAATCGCGCCAATACCACATCTCATTATTACCACAATCACTCCCCATAACCACACCATTATACACAATCGCTCATACCACACCAATTTATTATCACAATCGCTCATACCACATCATTATTAGCCACAATCGCTCCAACCACATCAATATTTAGCCAACAAATCACTCCATACCACACCAATATTAGCCACAAATCGCTCCTACCACACCATTTATTACACAATCACTCCATACCACTAATCCATATTAGCCACAATCGCTCCATACCACATCATTATTACCCCAATCCACTTCTAAAACCCACACCAATATTATCACAATCCACTCCATACCACACCAATATTACCACAAATCACTACCATAATCCACACCAATTATTTACCACAAAATCACTCCATAACCACACCATATATCCACCACAAAACACTCCATAACCACACAATATTACCAACAACGCTCCATAATCCACACCAAATATTACCACAATCACTCATGAACCACACCAAATATTACCACAATCACTCCAATAAACCACAACCAATATTACCCACGCGAAATCCACTCCATAACCACACCAATATTACCACAATCACTCCATAACCACACCAATATACCACTCAATCCTTTCCATACCACATCATTCTTACACAAAATCACTCCATACCACATCCTATATTAGCCACAATCACTCTTCTAAAACCACACCCAATATTATCACAAATCACTCTCCATAACCACACCAATTATACCACAATCGCTCCATACCACATCATTATTACCACCAAAAAATCACTCCATAAACCACACCAATATCACCACAGAATCACTCCATAACCACACCCATATTTACCACAATCACTCCATAACCACACCAATAATACACAATCACTCCCAATAACCACACCAATATTACCCACATCACTCCATAACCACACCATAATTACCACAAGGTCGCTCCATACCACATCATTCTTAACCACAAATCACTCCATACCACATCAAATATTACCACAAAATCACTCTCATAACACAACCAAATTTACCAACAATCACATCTAACCACACCAATAGTGACCACAACACTCTAAACTCCACAAACCAATATACCACAATCACTCCATACCACATCAATATTACCACAAATCACTTTCTAAACCACACCAAATTACCACAATCATCCCATACCAATCAAATATTACCCACAATCCCTCCTAAAACCACACCCAATATTATACAATCACTCCATAACCACAAACCAATATTACCACAAATCGCTCCCAATACCACATCATTTATTTACCAACAAAAATCACTCCATAAACCACACCATATCACACACAAAATCACTCCAAACCACACCAATATTACCCACAAGTCGCTTCCATACCACATCAATTATTACCCAACAAAATCACTCCCAAACCACAACCAAATATCACCACAAATCACTCCATACCCACACCAATATTAACCACCAAATCACTCCATACCACACCATTTTAACACAATTCACTTTCCTAAACCACATCCATTACCACCACAAATCACTCCAAAAGCCACACAATATACCACCAAATCACCCATAAAACCACACCAAATAATTTACCACAACACCCATAAAAACCCACACAATATTACACAAATCACTCCATAAACCACACCAATCATTACCACAATCCTCCCATACCACATCATTCTTACCACAAAAATCACTCCATACCACATCAATATTACCACAATCACCCTCCTCCCTAAACCACACCAATTATTATCACAATCACTCATAACCACACCAAATATTACCAAACAATCGCTCCATACCACATCATTATTCCACAAAATCACTCCCATAAACCACACCAATATCACCACCAAATCACTCCCATAAACCACACCAATTATTACCACAATCACTTCCATAACCACAACAATATTACCACAAATCACTCCATAACCACACCAATATTACACCAGATCACTCCAATAACCACACCAATTATTACCCACAATCGCTCCATACCACAATCAATTCTTACCACAAATCACTCTACCACATCAATATATTACCACAAAATCACCTCCATAACCACACCAAATTACACCAATCACTCCTTTAAACCACACCAATATTACCACAATTCACTCCTCCCCCTAAACCACACCCAAATTATTACCAAAACCCCATCAACGCATACCACAAAAATCAATATTTACCAACATCACTCTCTAAACCACACCAATATTACCCACAAATCCACTCTCCATACCATACTTCTCATAATATACCACATCATCTCTAAACCACTACGCAATTTCTCACATATAATTCACTCCATATATCCACCACCAAATTACCACCCATAATCGTCCATACCATTCTCTTCTATCATTTGAACCACAAAATCACTCCATAACACACCAATATCACCACCAAATCATCCATAAACCACACCAATATTACCGACAATCGCTCATACCACATCATTATTTACCACAAATCAACTCCGATAACCACACCAATATCACCCCACAAATCACTCCATACCACACCAATATTACCACCAATCACATCCATACCACACCAATATTACCACAATCACTCCACACCACATCATTATTAACCACAAATCACTCCATAACCACACCAATATTAGCACAATCACACCAAAACCAACCAACCACGCCACAACCACACAAACTGTAGGTCGGTGATTGATCCATACCTGCCTCGGCCAGCGGCGCGAACAGACACGACCCATCCTTGGCCGATGAACTTTCGGTTTAGAGGCCCGTGACTCGACAGGTACTCGTCTACTAGACTGCGCCTCTTGCTGAGGCAGAAATCCGTTTACTCTTGTACATGGCGACGGCGACGATCGGCGTCCGTCAACTAAAAACAAACACGATAATAAAAAATAACAAAACAAACAAACACACGACGAAAGGACTAATAAAAAAAGTACAGACGGCGACGAGGTGAAACTCCGTGCCCCCTAACCCCCGCCCTCAGTGAAACATGGATAACGCCTCGTCCTTTGATTCGTCCGACTTTTCCCGATCTCTCTCTGGGACGTTCCTTATCTCGTTTCCTGCCGTGAGGCCCCGCAGCCGTCTCGCTTAATCCGCCTGCCCGCCCAGGGGCCGCCGCCGCGCCACGTGACACACACATGACGTCCACGGTTCCGAGTAAAAGCTCCAGGACGTTCACATCCGGGCGAGCGTCATTAAGGCAACAAAAAATAAACAAACAACAACAGGAGGGAGGAAGAGGAGGAAGAAAAGAACGGATTAGATCCACCAACACCGACAACGATAAAAATCGCCGCACAAAAATGGTTCTGGTAAATGGAATATGGTCGTTTTTCCTTGAATAAAGAGACAAAATGCTCGCCGCCCGAAACTCGATACTCGGTACTCGGTCCTCGGTACTCGATACTCGATTACTCGGTACTCGGTACTCGCGTACTCCGACTCGTGACTTCGGGTCCAGGGTACTCGGTCCTCAGGTACTCGGTACTCGGAACTCGCGTACTTCGATTACATCGGATAAACTCGGTACTCGTACTCGGTACTCTCGGTACTCGTCCTCGGTACTCGGTTACTCGGTACTCGGTCCAGGGTACTCGGTCCTCGGTACTCGGCTACTCGGAACTCGGTAACTCGATACTCGATACTCGCGTACTCGTAACTCGGTACTATCGGAACTCGGTACTTCGGAACTCGGTACTCGGTCTGGAACTCGGAACTCGGTACTCGGAACTCGGTACTCGGTACTCGGTACTCTGAACTCGGGAAACTCGAAAAACTCGGTCCTCGATACTCGTTCTTTCTGGGGAAGAAGGACGTTTTGAAAAGGTATTGATCAGTGAGGGTTTTCAGAGTCGGGTAGTGAACCTGCAGGTTAAGTTCGTCAATGAAACGATACATCACGGATTAACCAATGGGCTCGTAATCCCCTTCTGAGATCCATTTTGACAATGAAACGTGGTATTCAGGTGAAGGGGTGAGACGAATCAATATTGTTAGAATGTTTAAAAGAACGTTCAAGTCAGCTCACACCAAGAAACTACCAGTGGTCTACACTACCCTGGTCTGTGTGAACACACCTTGAATATAACCACCATCCTGTGGATACACTACCCTTGGTCTGTGTGAACACACCTTGAATATCACACATCCTGTGGATACATGACCCTGGTCTGTGTGAGCACACCTTGAATATCACACATCCTGTGTGGATACATGACCCTGTCTGTGTGACACACCTTGAATATAACACCATCCTGTGGATACCACTACCCTGGTCTGTGTGAAGCACACCTTGAATATTCACACCCCACCTGTGTGAACACATACCCTGGTTCTGTGTGAAACACACTTGAATATAACACCATCCTGTTGATACACTACCCTGGTCTGTGTGAGCACACCTTGAATATACACCATTCCTGTGGATACATGACCCTGGTCTGTGTGAACAACACCTTGAATATAACACCATCTGTGGATACACTACCCTGGTCTGTGTTGACACACTTGAATATACACCATCCTGTGGATACACTACCCTGGTCTGTGTGAAACACACCTGAATATAACACCATCCTGTGGATACACTACCCTGCGGTCTGTGTGAACACACCTTGAATATAACACCATCCTGTGGATACACTACCCTGGTCTGTGTGAACACACTTGAATATAACACCATCCTGTGGATACACTATCTGGTCTGTGTGAACACCTTGAATATGACACCATCCTGTTGATACAGACTTGATTACAGGTATAACACACATTTGACATTGTTACCTGTCCCTTGTTGACGGATTCATAATGAAAAGACATGTTGTACGTCACAAACGTCACAGACATTCTGCTCCATTCACTCTCTCATTTTCCCGAGGTCATGTTCCACGTGCTTGGAGGTCAGGAGGTAACATGTCAGGTAACCGTAAACCACCTTCATCAAACCATCCTTGGTGCTTATACAGGATGACGATGAATGAATGAATAATTTTCATGATGAACATTCTTTTTATATTTTAATATGTGTGTTTTTGTTTTTTTCAGCTGATGTGAAGGACGAGGCTGGAATAATGAACCAAATCATCGAAAACCAAAAAATGGACAAATGGAGTGTGGAACACAGAGCCACCAGTTTGAACAACTTTATTTCTGCCACTCACTACTCCATAACTACATACTCACCAATCACTATACTCGATTACAATACTCTCCACTCTATTACTACTACTCACCAATCACTAGACTCGATTACAACACTCTCCACTCTATTACTAACTACTCACCAATCACTATACTCGATTACAACTACTCTCCACTCTATTTACTACTACTCACCAATCACTATACTCGATTACAACTACTCTCCACCTCTATTACTACTACTCACCAATCACTATACTCGATTACAACTACTCTCACTCTATTACT
Source organism: Eptatretus atami (assembly GCA_035128595.1). Taxonomy (NCBI): domain Eukaryota; kingdom Metazoa; phylum Chordata; class Myxini; order Myxiniformes; family Myxinidae; genus Eptatretus; species Eptatretus atami. The sequence continues at coordinate 4,021,409 of CM068954.1, forward strand.
ACTACTCACAATCACTATACTCGATTACAACTACTCTCCACTCTATTACTACTACTCACCAATCACTATACTCGATTACAACTACTCTCCACTCTATTACTACTACTCACCAATCACTATACTCGATTACAACTACTCTCCACTCTTATTACTACAACTCACCAATCACTATACTCGATTACAAAACTACTCTCCACTCTATTACTACTACTCACCAATCACTATACACGATTACAACTACTCTCCACTCTATTACTACTACTCACCAATCACCTATACTCGATTACAACTACTCACACTCTATTACTACTACTCACCAATCACTATACTCGATTACAACTACTCTCACTCTATTACTACTACTCACCAATCACTATACTCGATTACAACTACTCTCCACTCCATTCCTACTACTCACCAATCACTATATCCATAACTATACTCTCACTCTATTACTACTACCACAATCACTATACTCGATTACAACTATCTCCACTCTATTACTACTACTCACCAACACTATACTCAATTCACGACTTTCACTTACTCTATTTACTACTCACCAATCACAATACTCATTACAAGTACTCACTACTCTATTTGTACTACTCACCAATCACGATACTCGATTTAGAAGTACTCACTACTCTATTTTCTACTACTCACCAATCACAATACTCGATTACAAGTACTCACTACTCTATTTTGTACTTACTCACCAATCACGTATACTTGATTACAACTTCTCTCCACTCCATTACTACGATTCACCAATCACTATACTCGATTGCAAGTACTCACTACTCGATTCTACGACTCACCAATCACCGATACTCGATAACTACTCTCCACTCCATTACTACTACTCACCCAATTACTATACTCGATTGCAAGACTCACTACTCTATACTACTACTCACCAATCTCAAACTCGATTACAAGTACTCCACTACTCTATTTTGTCTATCACAATCACGATAACTCGATTACAAGTACTCACTACTCTATTTCATACTACTCACCAATCACAATACTCGATTACAAGTACTCACTACTCTATTTTGTTTCTACTCACCAATCACGATACTCGATTACAAGTACTCACTACTCTATTTGTTCTACTCATCAATCAGATACTCGATTACAAGTAGTCACTACTCTATTTGATCGACTCACCAATCACGATACTCGATTACAAGTACTCACTATATTTGTTCTTTATCTCACCAATCACGATACTCGATTACAAAGTAGTCACTACTCTATTTGATCTACTCAACAATCACGATACTCGATTACAAGTACTCACTACTCTATTTGTTCTACTCACCAATCACGATACTCGATTACAAGTACCCACTACTCTATTTCTACTACTCACCAATCACCAATACTCGATTACAAGTACTCACTACTCTATTTTCTACGACTCACCAATCACTATACTCGATTAAAACTACTTTCCATCCATTACTACGATCACCAATCACTACACTCGATTACAACGACTCACTACTCTATTGTACTACTCACCAATCAGGATACTCGATTACAACTACTCACGACTCTATTTCTACTACTCACCAATCACAATACTCGATTAAAAGTACTCACTACTCTATTTGTTCTACTCACCAATCACGATACTCGATTACAAGTACTCACTACTCTATTTGTTTCTACTCACCAATCACGATACTCGATTACAATACTCACTACTTCATTCTACTACCTCACCAATCACAATACTCGATTACAAGTAACTCCACTACTCTATTTCTACTACTCACCAATCACGATACTCGATTACAACTACTCTCACTCATTACTACGATTCACCAATCACTATACTCGATTACAACGACTCACTACTCAATTACAAGGACAATCAATCACTATACTCGATTACTACTACTCACCAATCACAATACTCGATTACAACTACTCACTATATTACTACTACTCACCAATCACGATACTCGATTACAACTACTCTGCACTCCATTACTACTACTCGCCAATCATGATACTCGATTACAACTACTCTCCACTCCATTACTACGATTCACCAATCACTATACTCGATTGCAACGACTCACTACTCTATTTCTACTACTCACCAATCACAATACTCGATTAAAAGTACTCACTACCTCTATTTGTTCTACTCACCAATCACGATACTCGATTACAAGTACTCACTACTCTATTTGTTCTACTCACCAATCACGATACTCGATTACAAGTACTCACTACTCTATTTCTACGACTCACCAATCACAATACTCGATTACAAGTACTCACTACTCTATTTCTACTACTCACCAATCACGATACTCGATTACAACTACTCTCCACTCCATTACTACGATTCACCAATCACTATACTCGATTACAACGACTCACTACTCAATTACAAGGACACATCAATCACTATACTCGATTACTACTATTCACCAATCACAATACTCGATTACAACTACTCACTATATTACTACTACTCACCAATCACGATACTCGATTACAACTACTCTGCACTCCATTACTACTACTCGCCAATCATGATACTCGATTACAACTACTCTCCACTCCATTACTACGATTCACCAATCACTATACTCGATTGCAACGACTCACTACTCTATTTCTACTACTCGCCAATCATGATACTCGATTACAACTACTCTCCACTCCATTACTACGATTCACCAATCACTATACTCAATTACAACTACTCACTACTCAGCAATCACGATACTAGATTACAACTACTCACTACTCTATTTCTACTACTCACAGATCACGAAACTCGATTACGACTCACCAATCACTATACTCAATTATGACTCACCAATCACTATACTCAATTACAACTACTCACTACTCAGCAATCACGATACTAGATTACAACTACTTACTACTCTATTTCTACTACTCACAAATCACTGTACTCGATTGCAACTACTCACGCCTATTACTACCACTCACCAATCACTACACTCGATTACAACTACTCATCAATCACTATACTCAATTACAACTACTCACTACTCTATTACTACTACTCACCAATCACTATACTCGACAACTACTCACAACTCTATTACTACTACTCACTACTACACTATACTTCTGAGCTCAATGGTGAACTCATAAATGCAAACCATCAGTTCTTCTCAACTGCTCATGTCTGAGTGAGAGCCCTTTACTTGTGGACATGTGTTCAAGAGCAGGTCAGATTGGACGTCAGAGAAATATTTAATCAAATAACTATCAGTGATTGCAACAAGTGTTCCTGGTGACGGAGACTATCAAGATTGCAACAGTGTCCCTGGTGACGGAGACTATCAGTGATTGCAACAGTGTCCCTGGTGACGGAGACTATCATGATTGCAACAGTCTCCCTGGTGACGGAGACTATCAATGATTTGCAACAGTCCCTGGTGACGGAGACTATCAATGATTGCAACAGTTCCCTGGTGACGGAGACTATCAATGATTGCAACAGTCTCCTGGTGACGGAGACTATCAGTGATTGCAACAGTGTCCCTGGTGACGGAGCTATCAATGATTGCACACAGTGTCCCTGGTGACGGAGACTATCAATGATTGCAACAGTCTCCCTGGTGACGGAGACTATCAGTGATTGCAACAGTCTCCCTGGTGACGGAGACTATCAGTGATTGAACAGTGTCTCTGGTGACGGAGACTATCAATGATTGCAACAGTGTCCCTGGTGACGGAGACTATCAATGATTGCAACAGTCTCCCTGGTGACGGAGACTATCAGTGATTGCAACAGTGCCCTGGTGACGGAGACTATCAATGATTGCAACAGTGTCCTGGTGACGGAGACATCAGTGATTGCAACAGTGTCCTGGTGACGGAGACTATCAATGATTGCAACAGTGTCCCTGGTGACGGAGACTATCAGTGATTGCAACAGTGCCCTGGTGACGGAGACTATCAGTGATTGCAACAGTGTCCCTGGTGACGGAGACTATCAATGATTGCAACAGTGTCCCTGGTGACGGAGACTATCATGATTGCAACAGTGTCCCTGGTGACGGAGACTATCAGTGATTGCAACAAGTGTCCCTGGTGACGGAGACTATCAGTGATTGCAACAGTCTCCCTGGTGACGGAGACTATCAGTGATTGCAACAGTGTCCCTGGTGACGGAGACTATCAATGATTGCAACAGTGTCCTGGTGACGGAGACTATCAGTGATTGCAACAGTCTCCCTGGTGACGGAGACTATCAGTGATTGCAACAGTGTCCCTGGTGACGGAGACTATCAATGATTGCAATAGTGTCCCTGGTGACGGAGACTATCAATGATTGCAACAGTCTCCCTGGTGACGGAGACTATCAATGATTGCAACAGTGTCCCTGGTGACGGAGACTATCAATGATTGCAACAGTGTCCCTGGTGAGGGAGACTATCAATGATTGCAACAGTGTCCCTGGTGAGGGAGACTATCAATGATTGCAACAGTGTCCTGGTGAGGGAGACTATATGATTGCAACAGTGTCCCTGGTGAGGGAGACTATCAATGATTGCAACAGTGTCCGCGTGACGTGGTTGAGGCACTCACACACAATCATGTTCAAGTCACACTTGACAGACATTGGAAAATTTGATGTTCTTGAAAACATGTCGAACGCACGCACAAAAATAAAAAAATTAATCTGTTAACGAGTACTCCAGCAACTGGAGAAGACCACAAATACTATAGGGTTGAATGCTATTACTGTGTGTCCTGACTGATGCTGATCATGAACAGCAACAACCTGTGTCCATTGTCCAGCCGGAGTCCGCACGTCTGTGGCTTGTAGGACTGCGAGCAATCCCAATTGTTGTTTTTAATAACTTTCTACGAACTTCATCCGTTTATTTAATGTTTCATTTCCATTTCTTCTCCTTTGCTTGGATCAGGATCATAATGCAACGCAAGGCTGCGGGGTGGCATCGTCCGGTTGAGGGCGTGGGTGTGCCGCTGATGCCCCCTGTAGGTTATGGCAGGAATGTTGTAATTTGTTCAGGGTGCCGGCAATGGCTTGCCGAATCTTCAGGAAGGAACCGTGGGATTTTAACGTCCACCGACTAATTCTGGCGGACGTGAAGCCCGTTTCGAAGACACCAGCTCGAAGACGTTCAAAACTGGTGGCAACTTATCACGAGGGACGAGTAACCAGACGTTGGCCTCATGATAACAACAATGCCTGGAGAGAAACACATCCTTTATTTCACATCTATAATTAAATTATCAATACAAAATGGAGGGGGGGGGGGGGAAGTAATTTCTTTATAAAACCAATAATGACGCAACAAATACCAAACAAAATTACAAAGTGAAAAACAAGTGAATTGCAAGACAAAATGATCCACAACCTCTTTGTTACTCGAGTTCGATCTTCGATCTTCAACGAGCTGTTAAAATTATCCAATGACTTCGACAACAAAAATTATTCACCAAGCATCAGAGTTACACTTGCAGTTGGTTCAGAACTGAGAAGATGGGCACACGCTTTGAAACTTGAGCCATCGCATGGGTTGGGATGAAAATGACGACGGATGCGATTAAGAGGCAAGACCTTCCGGAGCCTGAATCTCAACAAGAAGCCGCCTGGTTTCTCGCGCCCGGCTTTGGGACCGGCCCACCAGGCCCTGAAGCTGCTCCGGCGAGATAGTGCTTCCACCTATGGAGGTGAGATTTGAGAGCTTTTTCACAAATAAGTTGGCTGCACACCCGCTCAGCTTGGTGCTCCTTGATTGGTTGAATAAGTCGTGTGGTGGCAGGATGGTGACATTTCAGTGATGTAATTAAATGCTCAGTGTTGGTTGGGTGGTTTTGGGGAATCAAATAAAACACACGGTCAAACAATACAGGAAAGTAAAGAGAAAAGAGCTGTTGTACGAGTACACACAGTCAGTGCCTTTAATATACTACCGGCTCCGGGTTGCTCCACGTGCTGCTGGCTCATGAGTTCCTTCTCCTCCCTCCAGCTCAACGAAGCTAAGTTTCCAAGACCAGAAATGTTGTGTTTTATTAGTCCCCGACCAGTTTCATGGTTTTGAAATAGGCTTGCTCTCCGTTCATCCATCCGTCCGTCTGTCCGTCCCACCTGTGGGTTTTTTTTCCCCAGACTTTTTTCCCCCACACCGTTTAACATATTCAACTGAAACTTGGTACACATCATTATTATGATAAGTTACAGAACAAGTTCGAGTTTCAGGGCGTTTCGTCAAGTTTTCACGGAGTTATTCCCTTTTTAAACTGAGAAAATATCACGTCGGTAAGGGACGCGTGTGTAGCGAAGCAATTCTCGCCCTCGTTTTCATTCTTGTGTTCCTGGGAATGTTTCCGGACAATTTTCCGTGCAAACCGTGCCCTTTTGTGTTGGATTGTCGAACTCGTGTCCTCGGTAAAGTCTGGCCTACTCGTCTAGGGCTGGGCTAGTCGGGTTGCTGCTTCTGGCTGACTTTTGACTGCAGTGCTTCGTTTTTGCTCCTTTTCTCCCAAGTATTGTTATATCTGATCTCTCGGCTTAATCCTTATCCCCTCCTCACCAAAAAAACAAACAACAACAAGAATCCGAACTCTATCTGCCATGCACAGTTACTCCTTCATTCTCTATCCCTTCTCCTTTTAAATATCCCTTCTCCTTCTCCTTTCCTCCCACAACATGTCACCTGACACCCTAGTGTGTCTCTCCTCCCTGGCTATGGTCTCACCTGGTGTGACC
>CM068954.1:4028169-4063453 GCA_035128595.1 Eptatretus atami
CCGTCCTGGCGGTGGAGTTGCGCCGCACATCAAGAATTGCACTTCTCTCACTGTGTACTGTTCTTACACCTCCCACACCTCAGGAGTACCTTTGGCCATGACTTCCCCTCCGCTCTCACCTCATGTTTGTCTGTGTGTTGTGCCGTCCTCCCAACAGTGATGACTCCATCTGCATCTCTCTCACAGACAACATGGACCAACCTTTAATCACTCATCCCAACTCTCACTTCCTCGTACGTGGTGGTTTCAATTGTCACAATGCCAATTGGCCGAGTGTTGGTTCCTCTCTCACCAGCCATGACACTTCAGCAAAGGACGTCTGTGACCCCATGGGACCGACTCGATCTGTGAACTTCCTAATCTGGATTTCTGTCAGTGGCAAATCCCCCCTTCTGGACTTGGGGATGACCAACTTCACCACCATTGTCTTGTGCTCTTCATCTGCTCCAATTGTTTCATCTGATCAGGCAAACTGGCAGGGGCTTGCAAGCAGCCATCACACATCAGGACTCTCCTATATCTACTGCCCCTGATAGTAACTCAGCCTTGTAACCCTTCTTTCCTCCCATGGTACACTGAAACCTGTGGTGAGGCAGTTGATCCAACTGAAGGCAATCTCTCAGATAATTCCAAAAAGTGGCACAACAGCAGACTCCGTTCGTGAGAAGGCCGAATGTCTCAATTCTGTGTTTGCTTGCAAATGTTGTGTCCCCAACCAATCGCACTCTGAAATCATCCTACCTGGTCGCACGCCGCAACTGCTCCTGGTCTGTCCTTTGCACCTGAGAATATGGAGAAGTTGCACCTCAGATCCTGAAATTGGACCGGACGGCATCAACTCGCTCGTCCTAAAAACCTGCTCTGCTGCTCTTGCACATCCTCTCTCTGCCATTTTCATCCGATTATTTGCTCTAGGTCATCTTTCATCTGCTTGGAAATCCCCCAACATCACTGCATTACATACACATGGGACTAAAACTGATCCCCTCAACTACAGACCGATCAGCTTACTTCCAAACATCAGCAAGGCCATGTAGTCCATTGATGCAATTGACATGAAATAATTCCGTTTCTTCCATCTCACCTCATCTCAGATCATCAATTCGGATTCAGACCACTCCACCTTGGACATGATGCTACGATGCTCCCAACAATGGATAGAGGCCCTCAATGTCAGACATGAAATCAGGGTCATCTCTCCAGCCAAATCTCGAGCTTTTGATACAGTATGGCATCCTGCCTTTCCCTCCAAACTCTCTGCCGATGGCATACAAGGCCACCTCCACACATGGGCTTACTGACGTCTACTCTCGTATCCAATGTGTGCCGCTCGACAGAATCTTTTCACCTCCTCCCCCGTCAACGCAGGAGTACCCCAAAGCATTGTTGTGGGCCCAGTCCTATTCCTCATCTTCATCTTCATTAAAAATCTCGATGACTGGAAAAATCCTTTTTATCTACTTGCTGACGACTCTACCCTCCACTGTGACATCCCCCATCTTTCAGACAGACAGGCTGCAGCCAACTCCCTCTCTTCAGACCTTGACAAAAATCACAAGCTGGTCAAACACTGAGAATATGTCTTTCAATTCTGACAAATCTCACAACCTTACCATCTCCATCTGAGAGGACAGTCTGGCAAACTCTCATATATATATACTTTCCTAAGAATACTCTGAAGCCATTCAAACTCCTTGTTCTCACTATCAGCCATGATCTTTCTTGGGCAAACCACATTTCACAATTGCCCTCCAAAGGCAGCCGCCGACTGGGCATCCTCCGTCGTCCAAAATCCTTCCTCAGCATACCCGAACCTCCATCCACCGACAAGACCTTCATCCACAGCTTGATGGCGTACTGCTCTCCCCTCTGGGCTGGTTCAGCTTGACGCTGTGGAAGGCAAGGCCTTCTGGATCATTTAAATCTCCTGCGATGGAGCTGAGCCGACGAGCCCATCACTTTGCCATCACAGACAGGTTGGTGGTCTTTGTTTTTTACCACCTTATTTCTGGTTCTGCACCCTTTGCCCTCTTCATGCTTTGCCACCCCCAGGTTTCCGTAGAGCACACAGGGTCCACCACCAACCTATTTGTGGTGAAACTCCCAAAATCTAGAATCACTGCTCACCTCCACTCATTTGTTCCTTTTCTTTCCCACCTGTGGAACCAACTTCCACATTCTCTTCAATTTTATTCTTCCCGCCAGGTCTTCAAGACAGTTGTTCAGCACCATCTCAAATCATCCCCAATCCAAAACATGATCGTTTCTGCCCATGTTAAACCACCTCCCCCCTCCAACCAATTTTGCTTCTGTATCCATCTTTTCCACCCCCTGCATTCTCCCCTTCCTTCCCTTCATCCTTACCCACATCCCTTGTTTGTGTCTGTCTATTCTGTCCCTCGGCCCTGCTTTTGGCATTTCCACCCTCTTTTTCTGCTATTCCTTTTGTGCTGTTGCGTCCTGATCCGTTCTGTGTTCTAGCTCTTCCACGAGTCTTGCCTGTGCACAAAAAGAGAGGAAAAAATAAAATAAAATAAAGAGCAAAACTGGAACGGCACTCGGTAGAGCACGTACCTCCGCCAGGCTGAACAGTTTATGTTTTGTATCCCAGCGATGGGCCAGATCTGCATTTGGACCTTAGCCAAATTTTAATCGGCTTGTTCTTGTCAACTACTCAACTCATCCACCAAGTTTTGGCATAATCCCTCCACAACTTTTTGATATATCATGCCATACATCGTTTTTGGCCCCACATCGTTTTTGGCCCCACATCTCAATGGTGAAGAATCACTTAAAAAAGACTAGAACGGCCACTCGGTAGAGTGCGTACCTCCGCCAAGCTGATTAGTTTACGTTTTGTATCCCACCAATAGGCTGGATCTGGATTCGGACCTGACCTAAAATTTAAATCGGCTTGTTCTCGTCACTGAACCAACTCATCCAACCAAGTTTCGTCCAAATCCGTCAGATATCGTGCTACATAATCATTTTAGCACCGTCACTCAATGGTGAAGAATCACAAAAAATTGTCGGACCCAGATCCGGATCTTCACTAAAATGTAATAATTTCATCCGTGTCACATACCCAAGCTCTCGAACAAATTTCGTCTGAATCTGTCCATAACGTTTTTGAGATATCATGCTTTATATCGTTTTTGGGCCGAATCACTTGATGGTGAATCATCACTTTAAGTTTTACAAAAATAGCCGGATCCAGATCTTCACCAAAATCTCATCAATCAGTCCTTGTTACACACACATCCTGTCCACCAAATGTTGTCCAAATCCGTCCACAACTTTGAAATATCCTGCTCACAGACAAACAGACAGAGTTGAAAGCGCAACCTCCATTCACCTTTAGCGATGGAGTTAATAAGGGTCTCTGCTGATTATTGAAGCAAAGTAGTAAAGGGGAAAACAAAGTAATATTAAATGGGAAAGAACAGGTGAGAGTGAAGAAGACTGAGTATGAGAGGAGAATGGCAACAACTGTGAGAAAGTGAATAAGTGTGTTGCTCAGAAGAAATATCAGCAATGGACCGGTCGGATGTGGAGTTGACTAACAACATACCTGGTTTGTAAACTGAGCAAAGCCTATCATCTTCATTAACAACCACCGTAATCACACCAGTCGCAAGGCCTTCTTCCTCTTCTGTCGGATCTGTGAGCAACACTGACCTGGGGGGAGACGGCATACACGATCCAGCAACAGGACGAAACACCGTGGAAATTGTCGTGGTAGCTCTCAAATGGTCCATCACTTAATGGAAAAGCACCATTTTACGTGCGTTTTATACCCATCAAATATGGCGAATGTGGTAGCAATCGGGAGGTGCTGGACGTGTAAGGGAGTTCGCTCTGTGAGTGTGACCTTTGTCAAGCTGGTCTCCGGACAGATTTCCACACGTGGCAGTGTTGCTGCAAACAGAGATGAAAAACAAAATCAAGTTAAACTCTCAAAACAAGTCACGACATAACAAACTGGAGAGTTCATAGAACACGATACCCCGCACAGTGTTCAGGTGTGTGTTTTACATATATATACAGTATATACACATTCAGTTGTGGCCAAGCATATTGGCACCATTGCAATTTTTTCAAATAACTCACAATTTTCTCTCAAAATAAGTTGAAACTGACAAAAGTATTTTGTCTCCACAATTCTTAATTTCAACGTTAATATTACAGATCCTTTGTTTTTTATTCAGAATTTAATATATCCTTTTAAATCAAAAAATAAAAGGAAATGGCATTGTCAAAATTATTGACACCCTTGACTTAACATTTGGTAGCACAGGCCTTGTAACACAACTAACTGCAGTCAAGCACTTCCTTTCGCCATGAATGAGCTTCCTACACCTCTCTACTGGCAGTTTGTCTCACTCTTCCTGTCCCAGATTTGAAGGGTACCTTCTCCCAACTGCTGTTTTCAGATCTCCCCACAGTGTTCAATGGATTTAGATCTGGACTCATTGCTGGCTACTTCAGAACAGTCCAGCGTTTTGTCTTGAGCCATTCCTGAGGGCTTTTTGAAGTGTGTCTGGGGTCATTGTCCCGCTGCAAGATCCACGACCTTCGACGGAGACCCAGCTTTCTGACACTGGGTTGAACATTGCGCTCCAAAATTCCTTGGTAATCTCTTGATTTCATGATGCCATGCGCACATTCAAGGCACCCAGTGCCAGAGGCAGCACAGCAACCACAAAACATCACTGAACCTCCTCCATGTTTGACTGTAGAGGGAAGGTGTTCTTTTCTTTGAAGGCTTCATTTTGTTTCCTGAAAGCATAGAGAGGATGCGCTTTTCCTAAAAAGCTCTAATTTGGTCTCATCTGTCCACAGGACATTCTCCCAGAAGGATTTTGGCTTTTCAGGTGTTTTGATAAACTCCAGTTGGATTTTCTCATGTCTCTCTCACAGCAGTGGGGTCCTCCTGGGTCTCCAACCATAGAACCTTTGTACATCGAGTTGGCAACGGATGGTGTGATTTGAAACTGTCATACCTTGCATCTGAAAGTCAGCTTGAATCTGTTTGTTTGGCAGTTGATCGAGGTGCTTTCTCCACCATTCAAACAATCCTTTGCTGCAATCTTCAATCAAGTTTTCTCTTGCGGCCAAGTTCAGGGAGGTTGACTACAGTGCCTTGGGCCTTAAACTTCCTGATAACATTGCGTACAGTGGACACAGGAACATAAAGGTCTCTGGAGATGAACTTGTCGCCTTGAGATTGTCCACGCTTGGCTACAATCTTGTGTCTGACCTCCTCTGACAATTCCCTGGTTTTTTTTCTTTTCTCAATGCTCATTTTGGTACACACAGTGACAAAAAACAGCAGAATGACTCCTTTTCTCTGTTCAAACTGGTTGAATGAGTGATTTTTTTTTATATTGCAGGCACCTGCAACTCACCACAGGTGAGTTCAATTCCAAAGTAAAAGAGAATCACCTGCTTGAAATCGAATAGTTTCTTACAACTTCTAAAAGGTGCCAATAATATTGTCTGGGCCATTTTCGGATTTGTGTGTGGAATAAGATTTAGAAATTTGTCCAAACTGGACCCTTAATTAACATGTTTGTATATTGTTTGTGTTATTTATTTTCATCAATAAAAGAGTTATTAACAACATAAAGAATGTATTATTTTCCTGTATTAAGAACATAAAATAAAGTTTATTTTCTTGAGTTAATTATTATTTTAATATTATTATTAATATTTCGTATGTAACCTGTGGCTGCTGGTTGCATCATTGCTGGGAGCATAGCTGTGCCGCTGATGCAGTGCTCCCATTTCCAATAAGTTGGGACTCATTTTCCTGACTTCAGAAGGATGACAGGCTGAGGCAACCCACCTGGTGTTATTTAACAGCACGAAGGGGGCTGACTCGAGACCCTAAGATCTTAAGCCAGGCACCTTAACCATTAAGACAACACCAGGTATATTTTCGTGTATTAATCACATAAAAATAGTATTTTCCTGCATTAAGAACATAAAATAAAGTATTATTTCTCCTGCATTAAGAACATAAAATAAAGTATAATTTCCTGCATTAAGAACATAAAATAAAGTATAATTTTCCTGCATTAAGAACATAAAATAAAGTATAATTTTCCTGCATCAAGAACATAAAATAAAGATTATTTTCCTGCATTAAGAACATAAAATAAAGTATAATTTTCCTGCATTAAGAACATAAAATAAAGTATTATTTTCCTGCATTAAGAACATAAAATAAAGGATTATTTTCCTGCATTAAGAACATAAAATAAAGGATTATTTTCCTGCATTAAGAACAGAAAATAAAGGATTATTTTCCTGCATCAAGAACAGAAAATAAAGTATTATTTTCGTGTATCAAGAACATAAAATAAAGTATTATTTTCATGTATCAAGAACATAAAATAAAGTATTATTTTCCAGTATTAAGAACATAAAGTAAAGGATCATTTTCCTGCATTAAGAACATAAAATAAAGAATTATTTTCCTGCATTAAGAACATAAAATAAAGGATTATTTTCCAACATTAAGAACATAAAATAAAGGATTATAAGCAGTCTTATGCACCAACCACCCTTATACACTGTAGTAAGATAACGTTGAATCACAATTTATAAGATCGAGGCTTTATTGATCACTAAACACAGCATTGTACATAGCCATGATGGCAACCTCTTCTTCACTCCGATACGCATGCCACACTCTCTCATGCTTTTCTTGATATATAGCATAGTTCTTGGAAGTATTATGAAGGGAGTTTGTGCTCTACAGTCTTCAAGTATATAATTAAATTTAAATAAAGGTTTTGAGGTTTAAAGGCGTATAAATAAAAAAATTACAGGTTTAACCGCCATTTCCCCAGTGTCACTATATATATATAATACCACCACATGTTACAATAGTTATTTGTCCCTGTTGTTTGTGTCTATTATTACATCCTTAAAAACAGTAACTTTCCTATTTGGAATGCTTTTCAATTGTTTGAGTGCCAGGCAGAGAGGAAAAACAATTTATTTCAGTCCTCTCTGTGCATGTGCGGTAAAATTTTGAATCAAGGTATGGTAGTAAAACAAAAGACTCGTCTTCATATTCATGTTTCAATTAGTGTTCAAAATATAACATTTGATTTAAATAAGTTGTTCCTCGATCATCAACCAAGACAGACAGATGAATGGATAGACATGAACAAATTGCTTAATGTTACGATCATTCATACATACCACATAATTGGAAATGTTGGCAAAGTTCATTACTGTGGCAAAGGCAACTTAAAAGGCAAGTTCCGTATACCTCATTCATCGGCACTGCTGGATGCAGCATGGTCCTTAATGGCGAGTAATGGACCGGGTTCATCCGCTTGCCTCGGTGATACGAAGATCACCCTCTGGGGACTCACAAAGCGGCTAGCCAGTCGGACATCACTTTGTGCGCACTCATCCACTTAGAGGCAACAAAGCCTGCTTCAAATATGAACACATCGGACTTTAACATAAATTTGTGCCTTGCTGGGGTCTTATTAAGAACTGAATACATGAGATAAGTTGCCAATTTGAAGGTCGTGAGTTAAATTCAAAACTACATTGAACCTGTCAAGTGCAACTTTGGAGAGTTTTAAAAGCATTGAACCTGGCATGCAGTCGGACATCACTTTGTGCGCACGCTCGTGCAATTAACGGGGCAACAGAGCCCATTTTGAACATGAACACAACCAATTTTGATACCAAGTCGTATCCTAATGGAGTTTTATTTATTTATTTAATTAAGATACACAAGATAAATTGCCGACTTGAAAGTCATGAGTTTATTCTAAAAGCATTGAAACTTGTGTATACAACTGTCGGGAGTTCGAAAATCATGGAGTGTTTCTTTAAAAAACAACATTGTGATGGAATCTTATTAAATGGTATTAGCATTTGAAAAGTAGACAGTAGGAATTAATAAATTGCTCATAAAATTTCCTTCTGTTTCGTGCCGTACACTGGTTTCACCCATTAAACAATAGATGAGACATATATTTGTCCGTCAAATGTTTCTACCGTCATGCTAGCCCTCCGGGTAACTGGGGCACTCTCTTCGGTGCACGGAGGCAGCACATAGCACCTAACCACACTTTTCGCTTCGCGTACACGAGGTAATAAAGACAAGTTCACACTGAGCACCACTCGACACAAAGTCATGGGATACCATTTCATTCATAATGTATTGGCCTTTTAATATCTTGTTGGGCCTCCTCACACCCAAATCACATCCTAGACCCTTAACTCTAAAAATCTTCCAGTTTTTGATAAAGTTAGTTGTAGGTGGGATTTTCATGCACAGTACATCCCCTGGACAATGTTGGAGTCTCTAATTGGCATTCCATCAAACACAAACTACTTTGAGGCCCCAGGATTCCTGTTATTTGTACCCTGCCACGCGTTGCCATGAAATGACTGCATTGATGAAAAGCTTATACACAGTTGCTTTTGCCTGGTATTCCAAGAAAATTGTGGCTCAACGAACCTTACTGGTGCTTGCCTGTCATGAGGAAATTATTTCCTGAACTCTCATTGCATGAAGGTTTAACGTGACGAGTCATGTCTGCGGCCATCCTAATTGACACTGCTTCCTAATTATGTATAGTCTGCTGATGAGATACATGATTATGCAAACCAGACAGCCGTGTGGGCAATTCTCATAAGAGGAAAGGGGTACCTCGTGACCTTTGGAGGGAGAAATTTTAAATGGAGGAAAGGAACACAACTCAACAGCGTGTACAAAAGAAACTCATTCATTCATCACATTTACCACACCTGGCACATAATCACCCCCCTGTCCCGATTCCCACTGACCGTTACGCAGCGCAGCGAGCAGAGCGATGGAACACGCGTCCAGCACGTTGCCATCATAGTCAAGGCACTCCAAGTCACAGTAGAGCACCCACACCAACTACCATGAGAACAGCTCTGCATCAACTGTTCTGGAGTATTTTTTCATTTTTCTCAACAATAATTTTTTTTAAGTTTTCAACAAATAAATTAGCGACCAAACTCGAATGGAATGTTTCAAACGTTTAATACATTTGCTTATGATGAGGGTTGCTGCAGTTTTGGATTACCTTGCCTTTCTGGATGCACAGGTCTTCAAGGGAAACGAGCTCAGAACTGCAAACACGCACGAATAACACGGGAATCTCTACATCTCCATCTTTAAACACTCCGGTGAAGTCATCGTTCAGATTCAGTGGATGGTACGAAAGGCCGAGGCTTCACCTGGTTATAACGTCCGCAAGGAACTGCCCTGCGACTTGAGCCTGCTCACAAGGTGGGCCCGGACGGAACCGCGCTGAACATAATGGTGAGAGATCCACATTGGGAACTGCAGGAAGAGGGAATGAGGGGAGAACAAACATCACCATTTACAGAAGCTGTAAGACGACAGCTACACAAGCACAGGGTTTGAATGGCAGGTGACACCTGCTGATAAAAACCCTCGTGGCAATGGCTGTAGCATGGCTGAATAGTAACAAACAGGACGGACACGGACACACACATGGCTGCTTGGCTGCATTATTTTGTGGGGGCGCAGGCTTGCTGCTGATGCAATGCCCCCGTTACCAGCACGTTGGTACTCATTTTGCCGACCTCAAAAGGATGACAAGCTGAGAAACCCTACCTGATGTTAATTCAATGGCCTGACAGGAGCTTGAACTCAAGACCCTAGAATCTTAAACCAAGCTTTCACTTTGAAAACTTACTGTTTCTTTCACTATTAGATTGATAACAGCAATTATAGCAATGTATCACATTTGATAAGTGTGTGTATGCATGCAAAGTTTCAGGCCACTAAGTTTCGTGGTTTTGGAATTATGGACACACACACACACACACACACACACACACACACACACACACACACCAAGGCTTCACAGTGTCATCTCTATTAAAGTCAGGCAAGTGCAATGTCGAAATGAAACCTACTACTACTACTACTACTACTACTACTACCAACACAGGAAAGTTATTATTCAGACTTGAGGCCTGCCTCGGAAGAAAAAGAACAGAGCCATGAAATATCATGATATCCCCAAAGCAACCTCCCAAAATGGATAAATCGTGTGAAAGGAGGAGGAAATGCAAAGTACAAATCCACTTAAACATCGACAGACACTCGGAGGATACTCGGGGAGTAAAGTTTAATCGTATGACACACTCGTTCACACCGACACGTGTGACAAACAAAGTGCATCAGTGATAGTTTGTACCCTTTATTTATGTACAAGAGTGAGGTCGATGGAAGAAAAAGGTGGAACTGACAGTGGGGTAGTGGGTCAACAACTGTACACAATCAGCAAAAGAATGAACGAACAGGAAAAGAGGAAATGAGGGCAGTGAACACTGAAATCACAGGAAATGAGGGCAGTGAACACTGAACACTGAACAAGGAAGAGGGTTGCGATAGGAAGGGTTAATGGGGGTAACAAACACAATGGTCAGAATGGGGGAGATGGTGCCATTTAACAGGGTTTTTTCTTTGTTCTGTTTTTAAAGTACAACAAAGGGCCGGTCATTGCCTCCAGCTCGTGAATGTCCCAACCTGCGAGCTCGACTCACCAACATAGCCCTTTCCTGGACTCTCTGTAGTCGGTGCTGACAGCTCCTGTGAAATGGGAAATGCAGACATGTTAATCAAAAATAAATAAATGAAGCAATTAAACACCATGTTGAAGAAGTGATATGGAGTGTGGGGGAGGGGGGGCAGTGTTACGTGTACATGTGTATTATAGTAACTGGCTTTCCTAAATTAGTAATAGGTATCCACAAACATCCAACAACTTTACTGAGAGGTCCAGTGAACACAAAGTTCAGGATAATATTTTAATGTTCATCATCTTCTTATGTCTCTTTGTTGTGCCACACCGGCAGGAATTGTGCCACACCGCTAACACGTGGCGTGAACGCCGCGTATGATGGAGATTAGAGATGATGCAAGCCTCATTTTCTCAAGCTTGAGCTGAGAAAAACGTTCAAACAAATGGAGCCCAAGCTAGTGTTTCTTCCCAGTAAATCGTTTCCCAGGAATTCCTGGAAAATTGTGGGATACCGATTCGGGATTTGTGCCTTTTCCAGGGGTTTTTTTTTGGGGGGGGGGGGGGGTTGGACTCCAATCACCTCTAGTGGTAAGTGTAGACGTGCTTGTGCAGTGTGCTCTGTGCACTTCCTTTCCCAACACGAAGGAAACACTCATGAACTTGGACTTTATGGCCTTCAAAGAGCCATCCCACAACCGAGTTGACCAAGTAAGAAATGCGTGCAATGGTGAAAGATAGCTTCATACAAAGTTACATGATGATTGGATGGAAAATGTGCCCCGGTGTTCCAAAAAATCCGCGCCTTGCTCGATCGATTCACAAATATAAAACAAAAATGGTTTCAACAACATATTTACCGCAAAAACATCATGTAGATTGCGGTGACTTTGGAAATCCACGAAGGTCAGGTGGTGGTTAAAGGGTAAAATGCATTCACTCACCCCTTTTACACCGCACACAACAGTTGTGTTCCCTATTTTCACCAACGCTGAACCATCCGCCGAGGTTATGGAGCCTGAGGAGGGTTTGGGGTTCAAAGGATGAGGAATAATGGCTTTTCCATAGAGGTCTACGTCCTTAACGCAGTCAAGTGCGACAATAACCGCAGAATATGCAATTTTCTTCTTATTCTTGTGTACTGCAAACACTTGCTGAAGTTCAAACCCGAATTAGATAGTAGAGCAACGGCACCGTCTGTGGTCAGGTGGGTTCGTTGAAACCAAATGTAACGATGAGATGGAGGTTCGTTGGATGTGCTCAATGTGTGATGAACTCACCGATGTTCAGAGTTGTTATTCTGACCTCACCGAGTTCTCGACCATCGGGACGACAATTCTCTTTCTGAAAAGGGATTTTTGCGGAAGAGACCCAAGAGTGTATGAAGTAGTCATAAAAAAACACCTTCCGGAAGGTGGTAGGGATGTCGGACAGGTGCAAAGGGTGCAGTAGTGTTTATTCTTTGGAATTGTACTCAATATCATGATGAAGGAGAGAAACTCAAGATGATGGGACTCTTACCAAGAAACGCCGGTAGTACGCCACAGGTTCTGCAGCCCTGCAAACGATGACATCAAACAATTAACGAGCAAAAAATTAACCACCAGTCGTTCTGTCATGTCGTTTCCATGGACGAGTCATTCTGTGACCGACGGGACATCCAAAAGGTACGCACGCTCACCTGTGAGCAGTCAGGCCCGCGTTTGAATCTCGACCCAGCTATAAACCACCATGCTGGTGTTTCACAGGGACGACGATTCATCAATGTGGGTGCCGTCCCTCGGACGGACCTTAAACCCCAGGTGTCCCCACGCACCAGATCCCACATTGTGGCTTTTCTTCCCATTGCTCGTCCACCCTGCTTCTGAAGACCCTTACAGATCAGATCAAATCACCACAACAGATTCTGCCAGTTTGTTCGAAAACAAGACCGACCACCATCCTGAAGCTCACCTGGATCAGGAGCAACAGTCACTCAAATCCCCCGCAGACCTCCTTGACCATGAATTTTTTTTAATGCCTCAACAAACTCTGGTACATCAAGGACGAGAAGGTTGTGGTCAAGTTTCATTGAAATTGTGTGTGTAGTTAACGAGAAGAGAGAAATACCTATTTTATTTTATTTATTTAATTTTTTTTGGGGGGGGGGGGTTAAACCCCGCCCCGTAGACCCCCTAAATGAGCGCAGATTGTGATGCGGTCAACACACCTTCGTTAAGCATCAGATTATGAAGCTTGTGGCCAAGATTCATCAAAATCGTGCGTTTGGTTCGAGCGATAACGAATCAAGTGTTTACGGACGGACTCACTCACTCACATTTCGTCCAGGTGATTTAATCATTAATAACTGCCGATACAATTAATAACCGACCGGAGGATGAAGAGGTTTTCTCGGACGATGTAGCATACGAGTGTAAGAGTTCCCCGTTAATAGTTCCCAAACCTTATGATCACAAAACGCGGTGAGGAAGGGAACGCACGGCCAACACACTCACTTGAAAGCTTCCGCCATTGATGATCCACGTGCTCGTGCTGAACTCGATGATGACCACATGTTGTTGTTGTTGTGTTGTTTTTGTTGTTGTTGTGTTTTTTTTCTTTCCCCCACCCCTTTTACCACCACAGTTTGCGATCCTGGAGGCGCGAGAAAACACTCAAATATTGGGAATAAAATAACATGATTTTATATATTATATAAAAGCTTTAAACGTTCATGTTTGAAAGAGGAATCGGTGAAACACATGAACATCACTTGGTGTGCACACAGGACATGACACACACCCGCACGATCGTTTGGTGAAAACAATTCAGAAAAAAAAAATTCCGACGAGAATAAAATACGATTGACTGAAATATACATATATATTATATACATATAAATTAATTTTACTTATTTTTATAGAAAGTGTTCGATGCTTCCCGACATTAAATCAGGACGGATAGGAGACGTGCCGTGTTTTTCAGTGTTTTCCAAAAGGCAATTTAGACACAGAAACCAACAATCCCAGTCAGGTGCTCGGGGAAAATTATTTTTTTTTTAATGTCACGTGATGCCGACTATCATAGTGCAGGCTTGCGTCGGCCGAAAGGCCTCTCTTGCGCTGAAGTGTGAGGGAACAACAATATATACTGTATATATATATATATATAATATATATATATAATATATCACTACATACAGTACATACACACATGTATTATAATATGAAGATCATTACCTGTAATTTGTTTCTGTGGAGAACTACTAGAGAGCACTTTTGTGTTCCCATTAACCAGCGATCCCACATGTCTAGTGGTTAGGATTCCTGGTTTCACCCAGGCGGCCCGGGTTCGATTCCCGGTGTGGGAAAGCGATCTTTTTTTTAAAATTTTAAACCCGCAGGTCTCCATTTTTAAAACCTCACGAGTGGTAATAAAAACGAGTGTCGACGATGACGGGACTCGTTTTGTTGTTGTTTGATTCCACGTTCCTCGTGTTCGTACGAACCACACTCGTGGTGTCGTGAATATTCTTCATTTGTTCTTTGTTTGTGAGACAATCGCCGACGCGTCACAATGACAACCCGATCTTCAGGAAACTTCACCACCCGTCGACTTTGTGACGATCTACAAGTCTGTCGTGTTTTATGAGGTCAATAAGTAAAAAGGTCAAAGTCAAGGTCACATAAATCGTCAATTTTTAACCGATTCAGTTGATATCTCTTGCTGGTGCTGAATAATAAACTGAGGAACACGGGTGGACGGTCATACAACCCTCGTCCAGGTCATCGTGGGTCGAGCCCTGTGAGTATGTCTATTAATTACGTACTGTGTGTTTGAACTGAGTTTTACCGTGAGTTCGTCGATTAATTACTTATTATTAGAGCTTCATTTGTTTTTTTGAATACATTGTCGAGGCTCATATGAGAGCGAACACACAACGCACAGCATGGGGGGGGGTCCAAACGGTCCTGTGAGAGACACAGAGTCCAGGACAGTTGGGTGCGACTGGGTAAGGTGGGTAGAGAAAGTGATGGGTTTTGGACACAAGATTTAGCTGCAAACACCGAGTTTAGGCATTCAGCTTTTTCACGTGCGTGTCAGCAGTGCTGCCATTTGAGGTAAGGGAGGGGATGGAGGGAACATACACCAGAAACAGATTTGATTAGACACCACCAGGATTTTGAAGAGGGAGAGAGGTTTGAGAGTTCAGACTTGAGATGAGAAAGATGTTGTTTTCTGGCTCTCCTGAGGGTAGATACACACTTGTTCCGAGCTTGATGGAAGGAACTGAGATTGCCCTCAGTTGGGTTTGCTTTCCATGAGGCAAAGGCAAGTTGTTTCAGGACAACTGCCTCACCACAAGCTTCAGTGAACCAAGGGCGGGGAAGGGTGGACAACTGAAGACGAGAGGGGATAAATCTGTGCATGAGGGAGAGCAAGTTTCTTTGAAAGAATTCCCAGGAAGAGTTGATGTTGGAGAAAGTAGCGATGGGCGACCAGTCTAGAAGTTTGAGGGCTGCTTGGAGACCCTGTTGCTCAGCTTGAGTGAAATGCCAGACTCGACGGCGGTGAGTGGTTCTCTAATAACAGCCAGAGATGTCCACTTTGACAAGGACGTGGTCAGAAGAACCGATTGGAGCGGAGGTTGAGCAGCAGATATTTTCAGGGAAATTTGTCAAAATCAGATCCAGAAGAGATGGAGTACCGTTGGTTGAGATCCGGGTCGGGAAGTTGACCGATTGAGTCAGTCCCAATGAGTCACAGAAAGCTTTTGCTGAAGTGCCATGCAGGCGAGAGAGGTACCACACCTAGCCAAGTTGCCTCGTGACGATTGAAATCACCACATATGAGGAAGAGAGAGTTTGGATGAGAAGATAAAAGTTGGTCCATGTTTTCGGATAGTGAGGTGTAGATGGAGTCATCACTGTTTGTGGACGGTACAGTACACATATAAACATGAGGTGGGAGTTGAGGGGAAGCCGTAGCCGGAGGTATTCCTGGGGGTGTGGGGGAGTGAGGGCAGTGCATGGAGAGTGAGAAATACAGTTTTTGATGAAGAGAGCAACTCCTCCACCAGGACGAGGCTCAGGTCTGTCATACCGGAGGAGGAGTACCAGGGAGAGATACTTGGGAGTCAGAGACATCTTGAGGGAGGAAAGTTTCTGTTCGGCAGATCATGTCTGGTTTGTCAGTAGCAACCTGCATGGAAAGATCTGTAAGGTTTGAGCGAAGACCCTGGATATTTGAGGTCCACACTGTTCTGAAGAGGGAGGGGAGGAGGCTTTGGTGCAGGGGAGGGGGAGGGTCGGACAAGGGAGGAGCAGGGGAGGTAAGGAGAGTTGTTGAAAGAGTGTGGGAGATTGCAGAAGAGTTTGGGGAGAGGGCCGGATGAGGAGGGGAAAAGGCTCTGTGGTGCTGGGTTGAGGTACAGAGGGGAGTAATAAACGAGGGGGCAGTGTTTCCTCTGTCTTCTTGAAAAAACCCCTCTTAAATTCTGGAAAGCTTCACCTTTCGATCATAGTCATCGTCCTTATGTGACTAGCCGTAACAACAACTTTTTCCCTCAATCAGTCCAAGAACCAAACCATCCTTATTTTCAGAAAGATCAACACAACCACCTACCTCCTCCTATGTCATGTCCAGCTCTCAACTCTCAGAGTTCTCCTCTATCAAAATGCTCAGTGTTACCATCTCGAGAAATCTCTCCTGGCAGCTTTACATCATCAATATCACAAAATCATCCTCCATGAAACTTGTTTCCCTCTTCAGAGCTTGAAAATACTTCAACTTTCAATCAGCTTCTCAGCTTCTACAAATCCCAAATAGTCTTGGTCACAGTGATCGAATACTGCTCCCATGTCTGGCACGGTGCTCCTCTGTCATTCATTAGTTTTCTGGATCACGTGTCGTTGCATGCAGTTCTGTGCTCTGTCTGGAACACAGGCATCATTCCAGCTGACTCAAAGAGGGACCTTGTTGTCCCTCTCTGGAAAGGGAAGGGTGACCGTCAGGACTGTAACAGCGACCGAGGGGTGACGCCTGCTCTCAGTGCCGGGCAAGGTCTTTGCTCGAATAATTCTTGATAGGATTCGCCACCATCTGCTTGACCACCAGCGTCCAGAGCAGTCGGGTTTTACACCAAAGAGGTCAACCATTGACCGTATCCTTGCTCTTCGGGTCCTCTTTAAACCCAGATGAGAGTTTTAGCAGGGGCTGCTTGCAGGCAATGTTGATCTCTGTAAAGCGTTTGATTCAGTGAATCGGGATGCCCTCTGGAGAATTCTTGGTCTTCATGGGGTGTCACCAAAACTGATCAATTTGAAGTCTGAACTATACTCTGGTACTGAGAGTGCGATGAGGTGTGGTGGTTCCACCTCCGACTTATTTCCAGTTGTTACCGGAGTTCAACAGGGGTGTGTACTGGCCTCCACACATTTCAGTGCTTGTATGGACTGAATTCTGGGGAATATGTTGGAGAGATCAAGTTGCGGTGCATCGTTTGGGAATGTCAAGATCTCTGACCTTGATTTCGCAGATGATTCAGTCATCTTTGCGAAGATGCAACATATCATGATGGGGGCCCTTAAGGCGCTGAATGAGGAGTTGGAGTCGCTGGGATTACAGGTTTCTTGGGTCAAAACTAAGATCCAGGCTTTCCGTAACATATCGATGCTGCTATCTTGTCTGTACCTGTTTTTGGCGACTATATTAAGGTCATGGAGAGATTCACTTACCTTGGCAGTGATATTCATGTCTCTGCTAGCTGTGAGCCGGAGGTCAACAGACGTCTGGGTCAGGCCTGGGGAGTCATGGATTCACTGGATCATGGGGTGTGGCGCTGTTGAAACCCATGCAGGAGGACGAAAGGAGTCTTTAAGTCCTTGGTGCTTCCAGTCTTGCTCTGTGGGTGTGAGACTTGGACTCTGATCGAGGATCTGAGACGGAAACTTAACTCCTTCAGTTCCAGTTCTCTTCAGAGAATCCTTTGCTGACACTGGTCAGACTTTGTGTCCAACGAGCATTTGCTGAGAGAGACTCAGATGAGATTTGTTACCTGCGTAATCTGTTCAGCCTGGTGTTGGCTTCGTGGTTAGGGCGGTTGACTTGGGACTTCAGGTTCCTGAGTTTGAGCCCGTTTTTACCATTAAATTAACACCAGTTTGGGTTGACTCAGCCTGCCATCCTTCTGAGGTCAGCCAAATGAGTACCGGTGCACTGAGGTAATAACCATTCGGGGTAACCTGCGTTGGAGTGGCGATCGGTCAAGGACTGGACTCCATGCCAACGAAACTGCCTCGGCAGCCCCATGTGCCTTTATGGCACAAAAGGAATGGTATTGTTATTATTATTATAGTCCGTGAGTGTCAGCTGTGGCTGTATGGACATGTGGCTTATTTTCCTAACGCTGATCCTGCTCACCAGATTCTCTCAGGGCAGGATCCTTGTGAGTGGAGGAGGCCAACAGGCTGATCACCTGCCTCGTGGTTGCAGCAGGTTGATCGGCATTTCAACATGGGGATGGGCCAGACTTCTGCCTGGGGGATGGCCAAATGGAGGGCTCTGGAGTACTTGCAGAAAGTGGACGCAGCGATGTGCTGCTCCGGTGCTGCATGCTCCCACACCTGACCTGCCTGGTCGAGGCCGGAGTGTCCCAAGGCGGTGTTCTGGGCCCATTCCTATTCCAGATCTTCAGAAACCGACTTTTCTGGAAAATCCTCTTTGTCTATTTGCTGATGACTGCACCCTCTGCTGTGACATCCCTAGTCTTTCAGACAGGCAGCCTGTAGCCTCGTCCCTCTCTTGAGACCTCGACAGAGTCACAAGCCGGTCAAACACTTGGAATATGCAGTTTTTCAATCCTGTCAAATCTCACACTCTCACCGTCATAACTCATATCTCTCTCCGAAAGGATCGTCCGGCAAACCCTAACCCATCTACTCTCTTAACAATCCTCTTGAGGAGGTTCAGTCATTCAAACTCCTTGGTTTCACCATCAACCATGGTCTTTCTTGGGGAAATCACACGTCGACGTTGGCCTCCAAAGTCAGTCGCCATCCGGGTATCCTCCATCTTACAAGATCCTTCCTTGGTACACCCGAACTCCTATCCTCCGACAAGGCCCCTCATCCACAGCTTAATGGAGTGTTGCTCTCCCCTTTGGGCCGGCTTCCTTGCTTCGCATCTTGCTCAACTTGACGCTGTGGAAACCGAGGCCTTCAAAGATCATTGGAATCTCTCAGATAAGTGGAGTCCATGGGCCTATCACTTCGCCATCACAGCCAGCTTGGTGGTCTCTCTGTCTTCTCACCATCTCCTTTCCACTTGGTGGTCTCTCTGTCTTCTTACCATCTCCTTTCTGAACTTGCAACTTCTGCTCTTTCCGTGCTTTATCCCCCCCCCCATGCTTTCCTGACGTTGTGACTCTGTATCCATCTTGTCCATCCCTAGTGTCCTCCCTCACCTTCATTCTTTTCCCACATGCCTCGTTTCTCCAAGTCTCCCTCTATTTTGTCCCTCATCCCCGCTGTTGATGCGTTTTACTCTTCCTTCTGTCCTATTACATTCTGATTCGTTCAACGTTCCAGCTCCTCCATGAGCCTCGACCTACATGAAAGAAAAAAAAAAAAAAACATCATCGTGCCTCTTTTCCCTCCTCATTCCCTCCATGTGGAACAGTCAGTTCCCAACTTGTATCAACTTACAATAGTTCGTCACACGACAACCATGTGGATGTTATTTAATTATTACATTTCCTCATCTTTCTTTCTTTGTTTATTTATTTATTTATTTTTCACCCTCAGGAGCGCCTCGTGGTCTTTGGCTAAACGACGTCCTGTGGTGTTTTTATATAAAATAAATATATGGATTACGGTGATGTTCATCCTGATGAAGCAACATTTACATGGAAGGAAGGAAATAAATAACAAGAACTTGTGAACAGCGCTTTAGTCGTCAGGTGGTTTATACACGACCCACGAGGGTGCCTCGGTGGCACCGATCGTTGATTGGTCAGTTGCGATCACGTGGGCCAGTCGCCGACAGGATGGACGTGGGGATCGAAGTTTTTTGCTGTTTATTCGCTGTTATCGCTCTCGTAGTCTTCGTCGCGGTTTGTATTGACGTTTATGTCGGTGGTTTTATTGATATGATGAGTTGTGTTGTTCTTGGCTCAAAGTCCTCATGGGAAATTATCCTGTCGTGGACGGTGATGGTTCCGGGTTTTTAAAACCGCATCGATTGTGTTTCGCTTCGGTTTGATTCGGGAATCGATTATCGATATATTAATACTGAAGGACCAATTTTGTTGCTCCTCCTCGCGGTCGCGTCACGTGTTTCTCAGTACTGTGACCTGGACTGAAAGAGAAACCGTACCTGTAAGAGTGCATCGCACATCGTGTCAACCTTCAACTCTGAAGCATCGGTCTGTGACGGGGTTTCGGCGAGTTATTATTATTATTAATAATTCCGATATAATCACTCGGCGATCCTGGTGACTTGTTCCACAGTTTGTGATAAAATAATTATCGCCGTTCATTCCGTTGATTGTACCGACGTTTAAATTCAGTTCGCATAAACAGGATGAATCTCGTCATTTGGAATTACACCGTCATTGGGGATTACACCGTCATTGGATAGCACCGTCATTGGGATTACACCGTCATTGGATTACACCGTCATTGGGATTACACCGTCATTGGGCAACACCGTCATTGGGAGTTACACCGTCATGTGGGGATTACACCTTCATTGGGATTACACCTCATGGGATTACACCGTCATTGCGATTACCCTCTTGGGATTACACCTCATTGGGATTACACCTCAGGGATTACACGTCTGGGGATTACACCGTCATTGGGGATTACACCGTCATTGGGATTACACCGTCATTGGGATTACACCTCATGGGGAATTACACCGTCATTGGGGATTAACAACCGTATTGGGATTACACCGTCATTGGGATTACACCGTCATCGGGAATTACACCGTCATTGGGATGATACACCGTCATTGGGTGATTACACCGTCATTGGGGATTCACACCGTCATTGGGGATTACACCGTCATTGCGGGATTACACCTGGTCATTGCGGGATTACACCGTCATTGGGGATTTACACCGTCATTGGGATTACACCTTCATTGGGGATTACACGTCATTGGGGATTACACCTTCATGGATTACACCGTCATTGGGGATTACACCTTCATTGGGATTACAACCTTCATTGGGAATTACACCGGTCATTGGGGATTACACTCATGGGGATTACACCTCATGGGATTACACCTCATTGGATTACACCGTCATTGGGAATTACACCTCATTGGGATTACACTTCATTGGGATTACACCGTCATTGGGGATTACACCGTCATTGGGGATTACACCGTCATTGGGGGTCATTGGGATTACACCGTGCATTGGGGATTACACCTTCATTGGGATTACACCGTCATTGGGGATTATACACCGTCATTTGGGATTATCACCGTCATTGGGGATTACACCTCATTGGGGATTACACCGTCATTGGGATTACACCGTCATTGGGATTACACGTCATTGGGATTACACCGTCATTGGGATTACAACGTCATTGGGATTACACCTCATTGGGGATTACACCATCATTGGGGATTACACGTCATTGGGGATTACACCGTCATTGGGATTACACCGTCATTGGGGATTACACCTGTAACTTGAGATTACACCGTCATGGGATTAACACCGTCATTGGGGATTACACCGTCATTGGGATTACACCGTCATTGGGATACACCTTCATTGGGATTACACCTTCATGGTTACACCCATTGGGGATTACACCTTCATTGGGGATAACACCTTCATTGGGATTACACCTTCATTGGGATTACACCTTCATTGGGGATTACACCGTCATTGGGTGATTACACCGTCATGGGGTTAACACCGTCATGGGATTAAACCGTCATTGGGGATTACACCTTCATTGGGATTACACCTTCATTGGGATTACACCGTCATTGGGATTACACCTTCATTGGGGATTACACCTTCATTGGGGATTACACCTTCATTGGGGATTACACCTTCATTGGGATTTACACCGTCATTGGGGATTACACCGTCATTGGGATTACGACCTCATTGGAGCGATTACACCTCATTGGGGATTACACCTTCATTGGGGATTACACCGTCATTGGGGATTACACCGGTCATTGGGATGTACAACCGTCATTGGGGATTACACCGTCAGGATTGGGGATTACACCTTCATTGGGGATTACACCGTCATTGGGATTACACGGTCATTGGGATTACACCGTCATTGGGATTACACCTTCATTGGGATTACACCTTCATTGGGGATTACACCGTCATTTGGGGGATTACACCGTCATTGGGGATTACACCGTCATTGGGGATTACACCGTCATGGGGATTACACCGTCATTGGGATTACACCTTCATTGGGGATTACACCGTCATTGGGGATTACACCGTCATTGGGATTACACCGTCATTGGGATGTACCAATCTGATTACACCGTCATTGGATTACACCGTCATTGGGATTACACCGTCATTGGGATTACACCTTCATTTGGGATACACCGTCATTGGGGATTACACCGTCATTGGGATTACACCTCTGGGTTCATTCATTGGGATTACACCGTCATTGGGGATTTACACCTTCATTGGGGATTACACTCATTGGGGATTACACCGTTCATTGGGAATTACACCTTCATGGGGATTACACCTTCATTGGGGATTACCCTTCATTGGGGATTTACACCGTCATTGGGATTACACCGTCATTGGGGATTACACCGTCATTGGGATTACACCCGTCATTGGGGATTACACCGTCATTGGGGATTACACCGTATTGGGGATTACACCTTCAGTTGGGGATTACACCGTCCATTGGGATTACACCGTCATTGGGGATTAACACTCATTGGGATTACACCGTCATTGGGGATTACACCGTCATTGGGAATTACAACTTCATGGGAATTACACCTGTCATTGGGGATTACACCGTCATTGGGGATTACACCTTCATTGGGATTACACCGTCATTGGGGATTACACCGTCATGGGGATTACACCGTCATTGGGGTTTACACCGTCATTGGGATTACACCTCTGGGTTCATTGGGGATTACACTTCATTGGGGATTACACCGTCATTGGGATTACACCGTCATTGGGATTACACCGTCATTGGGGATTTACACCGTCATTGGGGATTACACCGTCATTGGGGATTACACCGTCATTGGGGATTACACTTCATGGGATTACACCGTCATTGGGGAGATTACACCGCTCATTGTGGATTACACCGTCATTGGGGATTACACCTTCATTGGGATTTACACCTTCATTGGGATACACCTGTCATTGGGATTACACCGTCATTGGGATTACACCGTCATTGGGATTACACCTTCATTGGGATTACACCTTTCATTGGGGATTACACCGTCATTAGGGGATTACACCGTCATTGGGATTACACCGTCATTGGGATTACACCTTCATTGGGGATTACACCGTCATTGGGGATTACACCGTCATTGGGGATACACCGTCATTGGGGATTCACCGTTCATTGGGATTACACCTTCATTGGGATTACACCTCATTGGGGATTACACCGTCATTGGGGATTACACGTCATTGGGATTACACCGTCATGGGGTACGGGGGAATTCACGCATTGGGGATTACACCGTCATGGGATTACACCGTCATTGGGATTACACCGTCATTGGATTACACCGTATTTGGGATTACACCGTCATGGGGATTACACCTTCATTGGGATTACACCGTCATTGGGATTCAAACCGTCATTGGGGATTACACGTTCATTGGGATTACACCGTCATTGGGCGGATTACACCGTCATTGGGGATTACACCTGTCATTGGGGATTACACCTTCATTGGTGATTACACCGTCATTGGGGATTACACCGTCATTGGGGATTACACGTCATTGCGGGGATTACACCGTCATGCGGGATTACACCGTCATGGGGATTACACCGTCATTGGGGATTACAACCGTCATTGGGATTACACCTCATTGGGGATTACACCGTCATTGGGGATTACACCGTCATTGGGATATACACCGTCATGGGATTACACCTTCATTGGGATTACACCTTCATTGGGATTACACCGTCAATGGGGATTACACTTCATTGGGGATTACACCTTCATTGGGAACTCATGGGATTACACCGTCATTGGGGATTACACCGTCATTGGGGAATTACACCGTCATTGCGGGATTACACCTCATTGGGATTACATTCTCATTGGGGATTACACTCATTGAGATTACACTCATTGGGATTACACGGTCATGGGATTACACCGTCATTGGGGATTACACCTTCATTGGGGATTACACCTTCATTGGGATTACACCGTCATTGGGATTACACCGTCATTGGGGATTACACCGATTCGCATTGGGAATTACACCGTCATTTGGGGATTAACCGTCATTGGGGATTACACCGTCATTGGGATTACACCGTCATTGGAGGATTACACCGTCATTGGCGGAATTACACCGTCATTGGGGATTACACTGTCTTGGGGATTACACCGTTCATTGGGGATTACACCTTCATTGGGAATTACACCGTCATTGGGGATTACACCGGTCATTGGAATTACACGTCATTGGGAATTACACCGTATTGGATTACCGTCTATGGGATACACGCGTCATTGGGATTACACCGGTTCATTGGGATTACACCTTCATTGGGGATTACACCGTCATTGGATTACACCAGTCATTGGGATTACACTTCGTCATTTGGGGATTACACCGTCATTGGGGATTACACCTTCATTGGGATTAACACCTTCATGGGGATTACACCTTCATTGGGATTACACCTTCATTGGGATTACACCTTCATTGGGATTAACCTTCATTGGGGATTACACCGTCATTGGGGATTACACCGTCATTGGAATTACACCGTCAAGGGAATTACACCGTCATTGGGATTACACCTTCATTGGGGATTACACCGTCATTGGATTACACCGTCATTGGGGATTACACCAGTCATTGAGGATTACACCTTCATGGGAATTTACACCGTCATTGGGGATTTACACCTGTCATTGGAATTACACCGTCATTGGGGATTACACCCGTCATGGGAATTACACCGTCATTGGGGATTACACCGTCATTGGGGATTACCCCTTCATTGGGGATTACACCTCATTGGGGATTTTACACCTTCATTGGGGATTACACCGTCATGGGGATTACACCGCCATTGGGATTACACCCTCATTGGGATTACACCGTCATTGGGGATTACACCGTCATTGGGAATTACACCGTCATTGGGGATTACACCGTCATAGGGAATTACACCGTCATTTGGGGATTACACCTTCATTGGGATTAACCGTGATTGGGGGATTACACCTCATTGGATACACCGTCATTGGGGGATTACACCTTCATTGGGGATTACACCGTCATTGGGATTCACACCGTCGATTCCCATTGGGATTACACCGTCAATTGGGATTACACCTTCGGGATTACACCGTCATTGGGAATTACAACTCGTCATTGGGGATTACACCGTCATTGGGATTACACCGTCATTGGGATTACACCGTCATTCGAGGAATTTTACACCGTCATTGGGATTACACGCATTGGAATTACACACTCATTGGGATTACACCGTCATTGGGAATTACACCGTCATTGGGAATTACACCGTCATTGGGAATTACACCGTCATGGGGATTAACCGCCATTGGGAATTACACCGTCATTGGGAATTACACCGCGTCATTGGGGATTACACCGCCATTCCGAGATTACACCGTCATTGGGATTAACACCGTCATTGGGGATTACACCTCATTGGGGATTACACCGTCATTGGGATTACACCGTCATTGGGATTTACACCGCCATTCATTGGGAATTATACAACCGTCATTGGGGATTACACCGTCATTGGGGATTACACCTTCATTGGGATTACACCTTCATTGGGGATTACACCGTCATTGGGGGATTTACACCGTCATTGCGGGATTACACCGTCATTGGGATTACACCTTCATTGGGAATTACACCGTCATTGGGATTACACCTCATTGGGATTACACCTTTCATCGGGATTACACCGTCATTGGGCATTGGGAACACCTTCATTGGGGATTACACCGTCATTGGTGGATTACACCGTCATTGGGGATTACACCTTCATTGGGGATTACACCGTCATTGGGGATTACACCGTGTCATGGATTACACCTCATTGGGGATTACACCGTCATTGGGGATTACACCGTCATTGGGATACACCGTCATGGGGATTACACCGTCATTGGGGATTACACCTTCATTGGGAATTACACCGTCATTGGGATTACACCGTCATATGGGGATTACACCGTCATTTGGGGATTTACACCGTCATTGGAATTACACCGTCATTGGGGATTACACCGTCATTGGGAATTACACCGTCATTGGGGATTACACCGTCATTGGGGATTACACCGTTCATTAGAATTACACCGTCATTGGGATTACACCGTCATTGGGAATTACACCGTCATTGGGGATTACACCGCCATTGGAATTACACCGTCATAGGGAATTACACGTCATTGGGAATTACACCGTCATTGGATTACACCGTCATTGGGAATTACACCGTTCATATTGGGGATTACACCGTCATTGGGAATTACACCGTCATGGGAAACCATGGGTACACCGTCAATTGGGGGATTTACACCGTCATTGGATTACACCGTCATTGGGGATTACACCTCATGGGGATTACACCGTTCAGGGACATATTACACCTGGGAATACAGCGAAGGGAATTACACCGTCATTGGGAATTACACCGTCATGGGAAGTATTACACCTTCAGTTGGAGGATTACACCGTCATTGGGAATTACACCTTCATTGGGAATTACACCGTCATTGGGGATACACCTGGGTTCATTGGGGAATTACACCGTCTGGATTAAGGAAGATTACACCGTCATTGGATACACCGTCATTGGGGATTACACCGTCATTGGGATTACACCGCGGATACATTGGGATTACACCGTCATTGGGAATTTACACCGCATGTGGGGATTACACCTGGTCATTGGGTAGGATTACACCGTCATTGGAATTACACGCGTTCATTGGGAATTAACCAACCGTCATTGGGAATTACACCGTCATTGGGAATTACACCGTCATTGGATTACACCGCCATTGATTACAGCGTCATGGGAATTACACCTGTCATAGGGAATTACACCGCTCATTGGGGATTACACCATCATTGGATTACACCGTCAATTGGGATACACTCATTGGGATTACACCGTCATTGGGGATTACACCGTCATTGGGGATCATTTTACACCGTCATATGGGATTACAACCGTCATTGGGAATTACACCCGTCATTGGGGATTACACCGCATTGGGATTACCACCGTCATTGGGATTACACCGTCATAGGAATTACACCGCAATCATTGGGATTACACCGTCATTTGGGAGATACACCGTCATTGGGGATTACACCGTCATTGGAATTACACCGTCATTGCTGAATTACACCGCCATTGGAAATTACACCGTCATTGAGGGAATTACAAAACCGCCATGGAATTAACCGTCATGGGATTACACCGTCAATTGGGATTAACCCTCATTGGGATTACACCGGTCATTGGGGATTACACCGTGCATTGCGGAATTACACCGCCATTGGGGATACACCGTCATAGGGAATTACACGCCATTGGGATTACACCTCATTGGGATTACACCGTCATTGGGATTACACCGTCATATGGGAATTACACCGCCATGGGAATTACACCGTCATTGGGAATTACACCGTCATTGGGAATTACACCGCCGTTGGGAATTACAACGAGATTACACCGAGATTGGGAATTACACCGTCATTGGGAATTACACTGTCATTGGGAATTACACCGAGAATACACCGAGATTGGGAATTACACCGCCATTGGGAATTACACCGTCATTGGGAATTACACCGCCATTGGGAATTACCACCGTCGATTGGGAATTAGCACGCCATTGAATGTACACCGGCAGTTGGAATACACCACATTGGAATTACACCGAGCCGAGATTACACCGTCATTGGTAATTACACCGAGCCGAGATTACACCGCCATTGGGAATTACACCGAGCCGAGATTACACCGCTTGGGTGATTGAATTACACCGCCGTTGGGAATTACACCGCACCGCGATTACACCACCATTGGGAATTACACCGCCATTGGGAATTACACCGCGCCGCGATTACACCGCACAAATACTCAAAGTCTAATTCTGTGTTATTATTACTCCCGATACTTGTGACCGATGGACCTGTGCACGTACATATGGAATGTGTGGGACATACGTGTACCTGTACGTACAGGAAGTAAGGAATGACCTATGGGGTGGATGGATGGATGGACAAATGAGATGAATGAATGAATGACACATTCACATTTTCAATTTGTTACCAGGCCGCACTCGTAGCTCACGTGACTGCTGAACCAAGGCTCGGCGATGCAGAGCCACAAGTAATGTTTACAGACCCACGAACTGGAGCTCAACACCAAGCACCTTCTCTAAAGGACCCATCTTCCAGAGATCTGTCCGTCGTCATTCCAGCTTACAATGAGGAGAACCGCCGTAGGTCTTTTCCCTCAAACACGACCCACCTTTGTGTCACCACGATTGAAAGTGTTGCTGCACAACAAAATCTCACCTGTAAACGTTTCGAACTTGGAATAAAATTCTGGAGCACTTGATGAATTTTGCTCTTCGTGGCACGGACACACGTGTGATCGTATGAGTTCCAACTCACCTGTAATTCCCATACTTATCCTTTCTAGTTCCACCAATGCTGGATGAAGCACTCAAGTACTTGGAAGCACGTCAGGTAAATTTAGAATTTTCTTCAGTGATTCGCTCACCTGCAGTCTTACTCTTCTCTTCATTCCCTCGCATGAATGGCTGTTTTACAAACAAACCGTGACATCATAACTCATCATGTTTTACAAACAAACCGTGACATCATAATCATTTCATTGTTTTACAAACAAACCGTGACATCATAACTCATCATGTTTTACAAACAAACCGTGACATCATAACTCATCATGTTTTACTAACAGACTGTGACATCAAAACTTCATCATCTTTTTACAAACAGACCGTGACATCATAACTCATCATGTTTACTAACAGACTGTGACATCATAACTCATCATCTTTTTACAAACAGACCGTGACATCATAACTCATCATGTTTTTACTACAGACTGTGACATCATAACTCATCATCTTTACAAAACAGACTGTGAATCATAACTCATCATCTTTTACAAACAGACCGTGACATCATAACTCATCATCTTTTACAAACAGACTGTGATCATCATAACTCATCATCTTTTACAAACAGACTATGACATCATAACTCATCATCTTTTACAAACAGACTATGACA
Organism: Eptatretus atami; assembly: GCA_035128595.1. NCBI lineage: Eukaryota > Metazoa > Chordata > Myxini > Myxiniformes > Myxinidae > Eptatretus > Eptatretus atami. The sequence goes on from CM068954.1 coordinate 4,057,303, forward strand.
TCACTAACTCACATCTTTTACAAACAGACGTGACATCATAACTCAACATCTTTCCACAACAGACTGTACATCATAACTCATCATCTTTTACAAACAGACGATGACATCATAACTCATCATCTTTTACAAAACAGACTATGACATCACAACTCACCATCTTTTACAAACAGACGTGACATCATAACTCATCATCTTTTACAACACAATATGACATCATAACTCACCATTTTTACAAACAGATATGACATCATAACTCACCATCTTTTACAAACAGACCGTGACATCATAACTCATCATCTTCCACAAACAGACTGTGACATCATAACTCATCATGTTTTACAAACAGACCGTGACATCATAACTCATCATCTTTTACAAACAGACTTGACATCATAACTCATCATCTTTTACAAACGACTATGACATCATAACTCACATCTTTACAAACAGACGTGACATCATAAGTCATCATCTTTTACAAACAGACTTGACATCATAACTCACATCTTTTACAAACAGACCTGACATCATAATCATCATCTTTTACAAACAGACCGTGACATCATAACTCATCATCTTTTACAAACAATATGACATCATAACTCACCATCTTTTACAAACAGACTAGTGACATCATAACTCATCATCTTTACAAACAGACTATGACATCATAACTCACATCTTTTACAAACAGACTATGACATCATAACTCATCATCTTTTACAAACAGACTTGACATCATAACTCACCATCTTTTACAAACAGACTTGACATCATAACTCATCATCTTTTACAAACAGAACTATGACATCATAACTCATCATCTTTAACAAACAGACATGACTCATGACTCATCATTTTTACAAACAGACCGTGACATCATAACATCATCATTTTACAAACAGACTGTGACATCATAACTCATCATCTTTTACAAACAGACTGTGACATCATAACTCATCATCTTTTACAAACAGACTGTGATATCATAACTAATCATCTTTTACAAACGACTATGACATCATAACTCATCATCTTTTACAAACAGACTATGACATCACAACTCACCATCTTTTACAAACAGACCGTGACATCATAACTCATCATCTTTTACAAACAGATTATGACATCATAACTCACCATTTTTACAAACAGACCGTGAACATAACTCATCATCTCCACAAACAGACTGTGACATCATAACTCATATCTTTACAAACAGACTGTGACATCATAACTCATCATCTTCCACAAACAGACTGTGACATCATAACTCATCATCTTTTACAAACAGACTGTGACATCATAACTCATCATCTTTTACAACAGACTATGACATCATGACTCACATGTTTTACAAACAGACGTGACATCATAACTCATCATCTTTTACAAAAGACTGTGACATCATAACTCATCATCTTTTACAAACAGACTATGACATCACAACTCACCATCTTTTACAAACAGACTGTGACATCATAACTCATCATCTTTTACAAACAGACTGTGACATCATAACTCATCATCTTTTACAAACAGACTATGACATCATGACTCATCATGTTTTACAAACAGACTGTGACATCATAACTCATCATCTTTTTACAAACAGACTATGACATCACAACTCACCATCTTTTTACAAACAGACCGTGACATCATAACTCATCATCTTTTACAAACAGATTATGACATCATAATCACCATTTTTTACAAACAGACCGTGACATCATAACTCATCATCTTCCACAAACAGACTGTGACATCATAACTCATCATCTTTTACAAACAGACTGTGACATTTAACTCATCATCTTCCACAAACAGACTGTACATCATAACTCATCATCTTTTACAAACAGACTGTGACATCATAACTCATCATCTTTTACAAACAGACTATGACATCATGACTCATCTCATTTTACAAACAGACTGTGACATCATAACTCATCATCTTTTACAAACAGACTGTGACATCATAACTCATCATCTTTTACAAACAGACTATGACATCACAACTCACCATCTTTTACAAACAGACTGTGACATCATAACTCATCATCTTTTACAAACAGACTGTGACATCATAACTCATCATCTTTTACAAAACAGACTATGACATCACAACTCATCATCTTTTACAAACAGACTGTGACATCATAACTCATCATCTTTTACAAACAGACTGTGACATCACAACTCACCATTTTTTACAAACAGACTATGACATCATAACTCATCATCTTTTACAAACAGACTATGACATCACAACTCACCATCTTTTACAAACAGACTATGACATCATAACTCATCATCTTTTACAAACAGACTGACATCACAACTCACCATCTTTTACAAACAGACTATGACATCATACTCATCATCTTTTACAACAGACTATGACATCACAACTCACCATCTTTTACAAACAGACTGTGACATCATAACTCATCATCTTCCACAAACAGGGGTAAGCATTAGGGTGGGGTGTGGGTAGGTTTTAGCGTGACGGGAGGGTGAGATTTAGGTGGTGGGGTGTGGGTAAAAAAACCCAGAAAACCCAGCGTTGGTGAGCTGAAAACGAGCCGCTCAGATTCACCATGCACGCACGAAGAAATCAAACCGGAAGATTTACTAGTTAACGGTGAAATTTCTCATCAACATGTAAAGTCAAGATAATTGTTTAATCTCTCGATCCAATGATTGTGAGGTTATTATTGATTAAAATGCTGCATTCTGTGGCTGGATGAATCGGTCCCGTTGATGGAGCTCGTTTTTAAAATCGAGGCCACGATCACGTATCATGTTCGTGTCATTTCACATCGACCCGGATGGTCCATCCGAGTCGCCTCCGTGCGCCCAAGCTATCCACGTGGAGGGTGTTCAGAAAACGTTTGGTGAACCGTCCACACATCAAGCAGGTATGTTGAGACGTTTGATATCACGGCAGGTCATTGTGTGGCACAGATAAGGAAATTGTGCACCTGTGAATGTGCACGGCATGACCGCTGGCTGTTTTCAGTGTGGTGGGAGTGACAGAAGTGCTCCGTCTCTATCTCCCTGTCCCTCCCTCGTCCATTGTTGTAGAGACGTCATTTGTCATTCACCTACGAGGTGCTGGTTGTGGACGACGGGAGCACAGACAAAACTACCGAAGTATGATCATCGATTTCACTTCCTCAGCACCACAGTTGGTATAATCTGGCACTGCAGGCCGAGTGTTGTGCAGTCCCACCGAGCTGGGTACACATAAGGAGTTCTGACGTGTGCTCCTCCCGTTGCTCAGGTGGCCTTGGCCTACAGCTCACGTCTTGGCTTCGATAGGGTCCGGGTCATGACGCTGCCGAGGAACCGTGGAAAGGGATACGCCGTGTGTCGGGTGGGTACGACACCATCATTGATGGACCTTCACATGTTAATCCAACATCAGTAAGAAAATGTTACCGTAATGGCGGCCAAGGACGAATGTGTTTAAGGAGAATTAGTTGACGAGCGGATCCACTGCCCGAACGATTGCCTGAGCTGCCTTCAGTGAAAACACTTTTTTGTATGAAGTTGTTTTCACAAACCGTTTTACACATAATGGGCTTTTTAAGACCCATGCATTTTGGGCGGTGTGGGTGGCACGACCTTTTGATGGGGACCACTGTTGAGGCAACGCACGTGACGTGACCCTGAGTGTATTAAATGACCCGCAAGTGTGGATTGGCATCAATTATAGACTGGATCAGGTTGGGGCAGGGTAGATCACTCCCTCCTTGAAGGTGATTAGCGAGCGAGCTTGGCTTTTCACCGACGATTATACAGTAACTTGGTATTCTCCTGAGACGAGCTCGATTTCCCGAGCTTGAAATCAAAATCGTTCATCCCGGTACCTGCAGGTGCATCGAACTCTCGGCTTCTGGGATACGCCGTGCCGGTGAGCTCACGACGTGACCCCCAACCATACCTTGTGGTGACGAGGTTGATGCCAGTCATTAACGAACGTGGATTTATAAACAGAGATTGTTCTTCTCTGGGCAGGGCATGTTCGCAAGTCGAGGACGCCAAGTTCTTATGGCAGACGCCGATGGAGCGACGCGCTTTGCTGATATCGAGGCGGTTGAAGATGCTTTGAAGAAGCTCCTGGGAAAGGATGTAAGACGAGTCGAACGTTTGATAGCAGCCTTGTATGACGAGCCTCAAATTGCTTAACGAGATATAATTGGAATACTTCGGAACAATTTCAACAATATATCGATGTTTTTTTTTTCTTTAATTCCGTACCTTTGATTGAATGTAAGGAATGACTGCATTCACACGTAAGCTTAACCTCCTTAATATACCGCTAACAGGGCGAGCTTGCTATTGCCTGTGGATCACGTGCACACCTCGAAAAGGAATCCATCGCAAAGGTGGGAGGTGTGGGTCTGAGGGTTGTACATAGATGTTTGATTGTTAAAAAGTTTACAATTTTGAGAGATCTCTACGTCATCAAAGATAGTAACCACCCCGAAGGGTAGGGAGACGAGCTTGGAAGTTAGTGTACCTGTTGTGGCCGTGCAGCTTTTCCTTCAGGTATCATCGGCGAGAAAAAGCAAGTCAGGTTACCATAGCAGAGCGTGCAGGTGAACATGCACAGGTGTTCGACACCGCGTAATGTGTCGGGTGTAAGGAGGCATGGCGGGATGTCCCAAACGTTACCAATCGTGTCGTTTTTTTAATATAAAGCTGGAAGGGGTACCCGGCGTTACCCGGTGCTATTCCAATCCTGTTAGCATTTTGAAGAAATCGGATTTTAAAATATTTTGTGGGGGGGGGGGGGGGGGGTGGAGGGGAGGGGCAAAAACACTTCTCTCGACCCACGAAGGAATGACGTTGGAGATCATTTAATATTACCTTTCACATCACTACCAAGGTTGAGGCACTGTAGAGCAATACAAATAAATAAACAAACAAACAACAAATAAAAAAATCAAACCTTTTCTTTTTTAATTTTCTAAAAAAATTTTTCCCCCGAAAACACTCCCCGGGACTCACTGATGAAACTCTAAAAGTATGACAAAGGTCTGTTTGGTCATTCTGGAAAAAATGGTGACACACAACACACACACACACACACACACACACACACACACACACACACACACACACACCACACACATCACACCTCTCTTGTTGTAGAGATTGGTTTTAACAAAAAAAGCCTCAACCAAACCGAGTCCAGCGATCTGGAGAGTACGAGGACAACGACCCCAACAATGAATTGTTCAGAGATGGACGAGTCGTTCCGTCCTGTTTCTTGTGTGCCATATTCGCAGCGTTCCTACTTCCGAACGCTCCTGATGTTGGGATTCCACACGTTGGTGTGGGCACTGTGCGTGCGTGGTGTGCGGGACACCGCAGTGCGGTTTCAAGCTGTTGAGCAGGGAGCCGCGTGGCAAACCTTCTCACGGTTGCACGTACAGAGATGGTGAGGATCGGGGAGTGAGTGGAACGAACAGATGTTGGAGCGTTTTGAGGGAATTTTCTGATGTTGTGTGTGTGTTGTGTGTGTGTGTGTGTTTGTGTGTGCACACCATGTTTTGTTTTGCCGAGTGCAGGGCGTTTGATGTCGAAATGCTGTACATCGCCCAGCGACTTGGCATCCCGGTGGCAGAAGTAGCCGTCACGTGGACCGAAATTGAAGGTAAGAATGACGCTGATGGACTCGACATGACCGGAGCAATGGCAGAGTGAACAAATCGATGAAAAGCGAGTGCACAACCTTTGTTTGTAATCGATTTCGTTTCTGAACTTCATGACACCGGAACGACTTCCCATTGCTCCCATGCACGGATTTCTTCAGGTTCAAAGCTCGTCCCGTTCTGGAGCTGGCTGGAAATGGGCCGAGACTTGCTTTTCATTTCACTTCGGTATATCACCGGAGCCTGGTCGCTGGAACTTCATCATAAAGAGCAGTGAACGCGGAACAGGTGTGGGTCAAAGCTTCATTGCTGGGACTCGCCGTTACGGACAGGGCCATCTATCGGCGTTGTGGGCGAACGGGAACTCTCAGAGTTGACGGCAGCTGGTGATGGGAAAACTAGGCCTGCGATATGTTCACTCTGATTGCTCATGGTGGAGGAAGTTAGTGTCTGTAATGGGCAAATTTGGACGACTTTGT
>CM068954.1:4075760-4092679 GCA_035128595.1 Eptatretus atami
TGATCGCGTGATCGCCCTGAATTAGAACAGGGACCTCCATGGATACGCCTTCTGGGCGGGGTTATGGCCGAGCCGGGAATCCCCACCCCCTCTACGCTGTCGTGTACTCTTGTAGAGAAAACACGATTTGTGCTCGTTGGTGTTGGATGCAGACCAATTCGAGGGAAGTCGAATCAGCACGCGAGGACTTGCCTGTATGCTACGGCCGCGAGGTGAGGGCGCAAAGCGCTGAAAGACACTGTGGCCCCAAGTGGGAGGGATCGTGGATTTAATAACCTAACTATAAAATAAACTCACAGTGCACACACGAATTCCCATTAGACATCGGAGATGGATTATAATGTACATATACTTATCGAAATAACTGAACTACGGGGACTTGGTTGTTTGTGTGCACAAGGTTTCCAAATACGTAACAAGTGGAGTAAACGTGGACATCGTGGGTAAAGTCCAAAATTGATATTTAACAGTTTTGGGCCGACGTCGAGTTTCAAACCTGGTTCGACCTCCGGTTCAATACTTATGAAGTGGCAACCAAGGCCACTGGACGAACGTGTTATTAGAACATGAACATGGACAAACTCCTGCACTCTAGCACGTACTCCAATAAACTGAGAGAGGTACTCCTCCGGAGGACAGGTGTGATCGCAGTTTAATGATCGATCGATTAATTCTTGGGATACCCAGCCCCCCGCCCCCGGTGGGGAGGTGACGTCACGCATCAACATTTCCTGATAAAATCCATTGTTTGTCGCCCGAACACGCTCATCGACACTTACCTGCACATAGACAGGTAATCCAGGATAAATTCACAGTACACCTACCTCAGTGTACGAAGGTTAGCGATAACGATGATAATCATTACGTCAAGTAGCTGTTGGGAGAATTAACAATCAAATAAAACACGGTTCTCGTGCAACGTGTACGTACCTGCACGCTTTGATTCAGGTGTAGATCTGTCCATGCGCTTTGATTCAGGTGTAGATCTGTTCCACCTGCACGCTTTGATTCAGGTGTAGATCTGTCCTGCACTTTTTGATTCAGGTGTACATCTGTTCCTGCCACTTTGATTCAGGTTGTAGAATCTGTCCACCTGCAGCGCGTCAGCTCCACCAAGGCCCCGCCCCGCTCAGAGCGGTCGAAAAAGGACGACGCGACCCTCAGTGTGAGTGTGTGTGGAGAGTTCCTGTTCGAGTTCGGAGAGTTCAGAAAGTTCTTGCGTGTCCTTGGGAATTCTTTGAAGTTCTTTGGAGGGAGCAGCTCTTGGAAGGCAGTTTGGGTGTGCTGTCGTCATTGCTGGAGCTCTCAAGCCTGGAGCCTCCGCTGGCCTTCTACAAGGAGCGACCCTGGATCCGCTATTCACCATCCAAGCTCCCACGGACCACGGGTCCCACACGTGCAGTCGCGGGCCAAGCCGCATGAACGCGGTCAGGTACCCCGACAGAACTCTGACCCGCAGCTCGACTATCCCCTTGGCTGCGAGGGTCGAATAAAGACCAATTGGGTCCTCTTTTTCTTTTGAGTGTGTGTTTGTATGTGGTGTCGTCCTACAAGTAAAACTGTTTAAGTGTTTATGATCATTGTAAATATTTGCTTGCATATAGTCGTGAATAAGTCTACACTTCGTCCCTTTCTTTTATTCCTGTAAATAAAATAATTGTTTAAATGTTCCAGTTCGTTTCTGTCCTTTCTTTGATTGACCCAGCATGGTTCGGATTTGAGAATTAGTGAGGCCGTTTGGGCCGGGAAGTTGTCATTGGGACCGGCGCGGCTCTGGTAACTCCGCTCGGTTACGCCGGATCCGAGTGGGTACCTGCGACTCGGTCCAGACAACGTCGGCCGAGGGTGTGGTTTCCCCAGTAGCTAGACGGCGTGAGTACTTAGGTAAATTGGAATAGACAAGTGGACCATACCTCACGCCGTCGAAATATTGGTGACCACGGTCCGCTAAGGGACCCGTGACCTTTTGGACTTATCCGAGAGTCACGACCTAAATCCGGTGGTGTTCGGCGGAAGACGGCTCTACTGCTCCACCTAGTGGTCATTTACCGCCACCGAACCCCGGCCTACAACACACTATCGTGTGATTATACAATCATTAAGGTGTCAAAACATACCTTGAATTGTTTTTCTTTCTTTCTTCACCCACCTGTCTACCGACAGTCAGCAAACGCGTTCAGTTTCGGTATGACGTCATTTTGTCAAATCGTTGACGTTCCTCGTACACTTACAGCCTTTGTACACGTGCTTGTACCGTTAAAATGTAACTGTTCCTCGAGGACAAAATGCTGATGTTTGAGTTCTGCTCGTCTCTTACTCCAGTGCATGTAAGTTATTGTTATTAATCGTCTCATGAATGTCCCATCAGTTCTGCTTCCTGAGCCACCACAATGCCCGAGACCAAGATGGCCGGCTCGCTCCTGCCCCCGATCTCACGCCTGCGGCGATGGTTTGCTTACTGCAAACTCTGCTTTCTCTCCCTCTTCTACTCCGCTAACCCCGGAGACGACTGGCTCCTGGAGTTCATGTTTCAGCCCGTGTACCACTTGGTGGAGTTGGTGGTGCCATGGGCCGGACCGGTACGGCTTTGAGCCGCCGAGTGCTTGCTCGCCCCTCGTACTCGTCCTCTCGATCCCGGCACTTTAACCTTTATTTTATTTATCGTCATCGTGCACTTACGGAATCGGCGCTGATAAAGTTCTACATTTCAGGTGTTTGTAGGTCTCGTATGCTGCTTGCTCTCGTCGGTGGTGCTAATCATGTACCTGTGCGTGCTTCCCACCGTGTTGCCCACCTTGGGTACGCCAGCCCGGTGTGTCCACTTGCTGCTCGCACACTGGCTCCTTGTGCACGTGGTATTTAACTTCAAGCATGCCGTGTGTGTACCACCTGGCACACCCTCCTGGGTAGGTGTATCACTCGACACTACCGATTCGGATGAAATTACCATTCCTGACTCGTTTCTTACCCGTTAATTCAAAGTCATAGTAACCAAAACGTAAAGGTTTCACCAGAAAGGGGTTGCTGGCACGGTCCGCCAGGTACCCCCTTCTGGTAAAAACTACCAAAATCACGAATCACTGCTCACCTTCACTCTTTCATTCCTCTTTTTCCCGCCTTTGGAATAAACTCCCTCCCTCTGTTCAATCTAATTCTTCCCTCAGCCTTCAAAATAGCTGTTCACCACCACCTCTTTTCATCCCCCATCCAAAACCTCGATCTTTTCTACCCCCGTTAATCCACCCCAAACCCACCTCCTTCAAATTCCCTGCTTTCCTTCCTGAAAGTCCCTGTAGTGTCCATCTTGTTTACCCCGTGTACCTCACCCCATCCCTCTCCCTTCCACAGATCTCCTCATATCTCTGTTCCCCACTGTTTTGTCCTTACCACTCCCACCCCTCTTGTCTCCTGCCCCCCCCCCTGTTTGTTGAACGTACTGTGTGTTAGTTCTCATACGAGCCTCGACGTGGTATACAAACAAAAACACCAGGTATGACCGAAGAACAGGGTGATCATGAAGGTTTCTGGTACAAAGTTGTTTCATTTTAACGAAGATATTTCATGGACAACGTCTTTGTGTTGAACAGTTATAACTGGATTCTACTCTCCCACTTCCAACGACAAAAAGGAAACGCCACACTGGTCGCACCTATACCTGTAAGAATTTTTATTTTTTTTTAATTTTATGCCATTTCTATCAACAGGCTATCGTGGACAGGAGTAAGGTGTCTACCTGTAAAAAGTGCTTCTCTCCACGCCCACCGAGGACGCACCACTGCAGCGTGTGCAACAGGTAAAGCGGTCGGTGGGTACGTGCCGGAGTAAGTTCATTCGAACAACATTTTGCAAGATGTCCGACACGGAGATTCAAACCGTTCGACCTTTTGGAAGGTCAATGGGAGGCCAAAAAGGCAAATTCTTCCTTCACCGACAAACGTCCGTTCCAACTTCCTTTCCCTTGCAGGTGCGTCCTGAAGATGGATCATCACTGCTGTATCCTTTGTTGCCGAGCTAAAATGCTCCGTATTCCTCGTTTCCAGGCACACTCATCCGGTATTCCCTTGACACACTCCGCAGATTGGATGAATAACTGTGTGGGCCACTTTAACCACCGCTACTTTTTTTCGTTCTGCGCCTTCACCTCCCTGGGGTGTGTTTACTGCTGTGTTACCAGCGCACCATTAGCAACGGAGGCCTACGCCGCACAGGTAAAAGCACACGCTCGGTGGATCCAAGCACCATCGATGAGACGTCTTCCATCAGAATTGCCTTTTGTGAATGGACTCGTGTGGGAATTGCAAAGTTAAAATCTTTTTTTGTTTTTGTTTTTCAATCAAGAAAGCTGCAACGGAACAGGGACACCGCAACGGCTTACTTCTTTACATGTGGGTCTTGTGCGGGTGAGTCGTCATTCTGTATTCCCCCTTGCCTTCCTTTTGATTTGCCATGTCGGGGTGGGTTCGTACATCGAGGCTACTCGTGTCGTTCTGTCCGTACACCTCACAGTGGAGTCAGCGTGCTGCTCACCGCCCTGACGCTGTGGCACACGTGGCTCGTTACCCGCGGAGTGACGAGCGTTGAACGGTTGCAGAATCGGCAAAACCAAAAGGAGCTCCGTAACAAAGACCAGGTGCGTACCGCAATACGACTCCCAATGTGGTGCCTGCAAATTGGTCTTCAGGTTAAAACCACAAACACTGCACCGATACATTCTGAAGGCTGCGTATAATGTCTGCACTGAGTGGTGTTTGGTTATTTCCCATCATTGACCCCTTTTTCTCTCTTAGTGTTTCAGGAACGTCTACGATCACGGTGCACTGGAGAACTGGAAACGGTTTCTGGGCGTGCGATGTCGCAGGTACTTTGTAGGGCACTCGGGCCTGGTTTTTTTTTGTTTAGAAAGACTGTATGGACCGATCCATTGTTGACATCACATGTTTATTGCAATTAATACTAGGGGGGAGGGGGAAGGAGGGAATTGAGGGGTCGATCCGTCGTCTTGATTTTCAGGTGCTGTTTGCGGTACGAGCTGGCCAGGTGAAGCTGATATTTACTCTTTCAAAACATGATTATACCGAGCTGCATGGCAGCAACCAAGAGACTCTCGTTACATTATCCGTTACAAACCAATCCTTAAGAGGCGGCGGTCATGGGTGAGCTCGACTCGGAGAATATTGGCACCGCATGGTCATCTAGTATTGCATTGCAAACAGTATCTGGAAACAAAAATTGTGGGGCAAGCCCTCCCTTGCCCCCAGGAAGACCTGTGACAATAAGTGTGGACACCATTGGAGTGGAAGTTGGTGTTTGAGAGCCAGCATCGGTGTGAGAGCAAGTTAGTTCAGTCATTGATTCCACCGAGCAGACTCGTAATGGTTGGATCGTCCGCTCTGAAGCTGGAGATCGGCGGTTCAAACCCCCTCCTAATCAAACCAAATATTTTGAAATGGTACGTGCTGCTTTCTCGCTTGATGCTCCACATTTAATAGGATAGAGCACGGACAAAAACCGCTGGGAAGGCAATTGCAAACCATCCAGTGTAACCCTCGCCAAGAAACTGCTTCGGCAGCACCAATGCTATGGAACAGAGTGTGGTACATCGGAACCACCCCCCTCACCCCTCACCCCGGATTTTGCTCCTGCATCCATCTTGTCCAGCCGTTGCATTCTCCCCTGCCCCTCATCATTACCCACACCCCTTGTTTGTCCATCTGTTTATTTTCTCCTTTGGCCCAGATGTTTACATTTCCCCTTATCCTCCTGTTGTTCGAGCTCTTCCACGAGCCTTGACTCGTCATTACTTGGTCACATTCCTCAAACATGCTGTAGTTGTAGCACGTTTCGATGATGTGGGATCTACAAATATCCAATCTTTAATGTCTTCCTTTCCTTTATCATAAAAATTGGAGGAAAAAACAAAACAAAACAAAAAAAACCTTTCTCACGAGCCTGAGGACATTTGTTTCACAACTTGTCTGTAGGTTTGTAGCACACCTTCACTATCGTCTTTCCCTGCAAAGCACTCGAGGGACATTGTACGTTAACTACCGGGGATGCCTCTTCGGGATGGTTGTACCCACACAACGCAAGTTGCAGAGCCAAATCGTCCGCACTCTTCCTTGCTGCCCGGATTTGTCAGATCTATCGGCGATGTCCGTGCAAGTCCTGAGTGAAGGGTGAATGGTGTTTAACTCTTGGGCTTGACCATGATCTTAAATATTTCAATGATGGGACAGATCAAACTGGAAGGGTACTCGGTAGAGTGCGTACCTCCGCCAGGCTGGTTAGTTGATGTTTTGTATCCCACTGATAGGTAGACCCTGGATTCGGACCTGACTAAATTTAAATCGGCTTTTTCTGTTCACAACCCCAAGCTCTCCACCAACATTTTCATCCAAAGCTGTCCACAACTGAGAGATATTTTGTTCACTTGCGGTTCTTGAGCGACGGTGGTGTTCTCTCGGGGTCTCTGCCAACTTTCTCAAAGACAAGTTTCCCGGTGGTTTTTTTTTTGCTGTGATTTTGTTATCTCTGTTTCCTGTGTGTCTGCAGTTCGGTTTTGTTTTAAAAATCGTTCCATTTGGTGAGCATTCGTCGGTCCTTTCAAATTGGGTTTCCTTGAGGCCTACCTTTTCCTTGATGTGCACGATCCTGTTATTCTATTTCCTATTTATTAGCTTCAGGTGTTTTTTCACCACAATCCCTCCACTCTTTCAATACCCTCTGCTACAACGTTCCTTTTTCTCCATTCTCTTAATTCTCCTTCATTGCATCCCTCACGTGATGTCTTTAATCGCATCTCTGAATTAAGTAATGTATGTTCGTGTTCCATCAATCGTCCTTTTTTTTCCATCTTCAGTGCCAATTCACCCCACCTCCTTAAATCTACCTCCTCCTAACCCCTCACCTGTTATCCCCTCTTCTTACCTCTGCTCTTGGCACCTCTTCACTGTCTTCTGCTTCAGTGTCAGCCCCTCCTCTGTTATCCCAAAGTGTGTGGTGTTCTCACACCTGTGGACTCCATTCTAACCAAACAGATATCTAACTCTCTCAATCAGTACACTCATCACCACAAACATACTCTTTCCTTTCTCTCAGCACACCCCCCCTCCCCCTTCTTCCCAACCCCTCATATCTTGTACCTTTCCCTGCCTGCTCCCTTCTTCTTCACCATACCAGGACCAAGTCTCATCCCTCCCCACACCCCACCTCTCTCCTCGCCTTCCTGCCCCTTGGCCGTGCCTGCTCCCATCGTCTCCCCTCCCTCTCAAAGCAACCTTTACACTCTTCCCCCTCATCTATCTCAAAAACTCCTCCCTCACCCTCAACCCTCCCCTCTCAAAGTTACCTGCCCCCTCACATCCACAAAGCTGCCTCCTTCCCCTGCCATCTAATCACTCCACCTCCTCAAATCTTCAATTGCCCTCTGCCCCCTCTCTTATTACTCCCCACCATGCCTCATCCCATCACCACTGAACCTTTTCTCCTCCTCATCCGACCCTCTCCCCGAGCTCTTCTGCAATCCCCCACACACTGTCAACAACTCTCCTTACCTCCCCCACTCCCCTGCACCCAAAGGCTCCTCCCCTCCCTTTTGCTTAACAGTGTGGACCTCAAACATCCGGGACCTTTTCTTAAACCTTACAGATCTTTCCATGCAGGTTGGACACTGACAAACCAGACATAATCTGCTTAACAAACTTTCCTCCTTAAAGACATCTCTGACTCTCAAGTATCTCTCCCTGGTTACTCCCCTCCGGTATGACAGACCTGAGCCTCGTCCTGGTGGGAGTTGCTCTCTTCATCAAAGACTATTTCTCACTCTCCATGCACTGCCCTCACTCCCCACACCCCTAGGAATACCTCTGGCTACGATTTCCCCTCCACTCCCACCTCATGTTTATATGTGTGTTGTACCATCCACCAAACAGTGATAATTCCATTTACATCTCCATCCATCCATTGGGACCAGAGTCTGCACAGAGCGTCGGTGCTGCCGGAGCAGTCTCCTGGGCTAATGGGCACAATCCTGGACGGCTCTCCACACTGACGCAGGATACTCAAATGGCTCAATAATCCCCGCAAGCTGGTACTCATTTTGCCGACCTCAGAAGGATGACAGGCTGAGTCAACCCCACCTGGTATTAATTCAACGTCCGAGCAGGATTTGAACTCAGGACACTGGATCCAAGGCCGTCACCCTCGCCATTAAGCCAACACCAGGCATGCGAGGACCAGAGGACCCAAAAATCCCCGACACTCGCCGAAAACATGAACCAACTTCTATCCACTCATCCCAACTCTCTCTTCCTCATATGTGGGACTTCAGTTGTCATCATGCCAGTTGGCTCGGTGTGGGTACCTCTCTCACCTGTTATGGTACTTCAGCAAAGGACTTCTGCGACTCCAGGGACTGACTCAATCGGTCAACTTCCCACCGGATCTCAACCAACGTACTCCATCTCTTCTGGATCTGATTTTGACAATATTCCCTGAAATATCTGCCGTTCTTCCTCCGCTCCAATCGGGTCTTCCGACACGCTGTCAAAGTGACATCTCTCTGACTGTTATTTGAGAATCTCAGCGCCGTCGAGTCTGGCATTTCACTCAGGCCGACTGGCAGGGACTTCAAGTAGACATCAAACTTCTAAACTGTCTCCCATCTCGACTTTCTCTGACATCAATTTTTCAAAGAAACTTGCTCTCCCTCATGCACAATTTATCCCCTCTCATCTTCAGTTGTCCTACCCTTCCTCCCGCCCTTGGTTCACTGAAGCTTGTGGCGAGGCAGTCGTCCTAAAACAACTTACCTTTGCCTCATGGAAAGGAAACCCAACTGAGGGTAATCTCAGTTCCTTCCACAATGCTCGGAACAAGTGTGTATCTACCCTCAGGAGAACCAGAAAACATCTTTCTAATCTCAAGTCTGAACTCTCAAACCTCTCTCCCTCTTCCAAATCCTGGTGGCATCTAATTTCGTCTTTCTGGTGTATGTTCCCCCTCCATCGCCTCCCTCCGCACCAGTTGACACTGCTTGTGAAAAGGCTGAATGCCTAAAAACCTGCTCTGCTGCTCCTTCTCACCCTCTCTCTGTTCTATTCACCCTCTCATTTGCTCAAGATCTGCCATCTGCTTGAAAATCAGTAAAACATCACTGCCCTGCATAAAAAAGGTGCAAAAACAGATCCCTGCAAATACAAATCAATCAACCTTCTCCCAATCATCAGCAAGGTTATGGAATCCATCTTCGCTTCAGACATGGTCACTCTACCCTGGGCATGCTGCTCCTGCTCTCCCAACAATGGATGGAGATCTTCAATGCCAGACATGAAATTAGAGCCATATCCTTGGACATATCGCGTGCTTTCGATACGGTCCAAGTTGTTTCAGGACAACTGCCCAACTGTTTCAGGACAAGTTGCTGATGACTCCACCCTCTGCCGTACCATCTGTCATCCCTAAGACCGGCAAGCAGCAGCTTCTTCGCTCTCTGCAGATCTGGATAAAATCACAAACTGTCCAACATGTGGAACATGTCTCAACCTTGACAAATCTCACTGTTTTCTCTGAAAGACTGTCTCGACCCCCCACCCACTCCCAAATCTACTTTCTCAACAATCCTTTTGAAGAAGTCCTTTCATTAAAGCTTCTGGTCTATCTGCCATGATCTTTCCTGGGAAAGCCACATTCCAAGCTGCCTCCAAAACCAGTCACAGACTCGACTGGGCATCCTCCGTCATGCAAAGTCCTTCCTTGCACACCTGAGCACCTGACCATGTATAAAGCTTTCATCCCAAGCCTCATGGCGTACTGCTCTGGGCTGTGCTCCCGCCTCTCACCTTTCTCGTGTTCATGCTGTGGAAACCAAGGCATTTAGGATCATTGGAATCTCCCACGATGAGGCTGAGTCCTTGGGCCTCTCACCCTCTCACCGCAGGCAGGTTGTGGTCTTTCTGTTTTCACCATCTCCTCTCCAGTCTCCCCCCCCCCACCTGCTCTGTCTGTGATCTGTCTCCCCTCCCCCCCCCCCTATATTCCACAGGGTGCTCAAGGTCTAACAGCAACCCCCTTCTGCTAAAACTTCCAAAAATCAATCACTGCTCACCTCCATTCCTCTTTTTTTCCCCTGCCTTTGGAACAAACTCACACACTCTTCAATCCCACTCTTCCCTCCAGGCCTTCAAAACAACCATTCACCACCACCTCTCATCTTCCCCCATCCAAAACCATGATATTTTCTACCCCCGTTAATCCGCCTCCTTCAAATTCCCTGCTTTCCTTCGTGAATGTCCCTGTAGTGTCCATCTTGTATACCACGTGTTCCCCGCCCCATCCCTCTCCCTTCCACAGATCTAATGTCTCTGTTCCACACTGTTTTGTGCTTCGTGCTTCCCTCTCCCACCCCTCTTGTCTCCTGCTCCCCTTGTTATACGTTCTACGTGTTAGGTCTTATACGAGCCTCGACAACATATATTAAAATAAATAAATAAAAGACGGGTGAAAACATAACCTCCATCCACCTTTGGTGACGGAGGTAATGACATCGAAACAAGACCAGTAAATCCCCACATTTACCCCCAAGTCGGAGTGCTGAATGCATGGAATATTTTCTTTTCTGCAATGTGATTATTTTCAAAGAGAATATTAATTGGTTGACAAAGTATCCTTTGTCCTTTTACATTTGCAATGTGAAAGGGAGATGGTACTTCCCATTGCTATGATCTGGTCATCATGGTTTGGCCGTTTGTGTCCCCGTCTGAGCACCCAGCTCATGATATGGGGATCCCACCAGTATTGACTGTCCTTGTAGTTCATGCCAAAGTAGTCTCTCTCAGATGTCCTCATCCTACATGCAATACAGGTAGAGTGCTCCGGGAGTCTTTGATCACTATTTATTTCAAAGGCACGAGGAGGTCCACAGAACAGGTGAAGCAAGAAATGTTTTCAAAATGATGAGCAACGTTGAGGTTTCCTCATTGCAGCTGCTTTGTCATCACGCTTTTGCAGGGACTGGCTGTGTCGAGTTGCGCTGCCTTCCTCCCACCCCCCACTCAACGATGGCTACGTGTGGTCGAGCGGCTCGTGAGGCCCACGGGCCGTGACTTTAACCGGAACTTTGATCACCACCGGATGCTGTTCGTACCATTAAGAGGAACCTTCAGGAACAGGTGAAGTTGTCCAAGCACGTTCTCTTGGATTCAGAAACGGTTTAATGGAACTTTACAAATTGCAATGGACAACCAAGGAACAAAGTTTACAGGTAAAAAAAAAAATATACATATAATTACCTTTAACATTTGAACCAATGAAAAGGTTCATCATTTCACAGCTACCTATGAAAAAGTTCCCCAAACATGTAAGAGTAGATTGATACCAGTTGGCATTTTAGGTTGTCTTATATATGGATTGTTTGAAAGAACACCAGAAGCAATACATTAAAGCTCTCAAAAGCCTGCTGTAAAACAATTAGGCCACACGGTTCAAATTGGCAACACATGCAAGATTAAGATTGTTAACAATGACACCATTTGAAAGGTATTCCATGTTGGTGTCAAATATACCTGTTGGTTTCGATGATGGCACGTATCATCGAGTCAGACGGCACCAAGAAAAACGAGTGCCGGTATACGGCCTCAAGCACGGTGTCTTGGGAACGAGGTTCGAATCTCAGCACATCCATCATGGAAGAGCGACGAATTGCCGAGAACGCGTCATCCAGAGACAAGCGATGGAGCTTCAGTAACCCATTTTGGCCTGGGTTCGAATCCTGACGCAGCTATAAACTGTCATCTTGGTGTTTCACAGGCAGGTCCCTCGGATTGATGTTAAACTGGACGTGTTACACTGTGTCCTTCGTGAAGAGTAGGCGAGCCGTCGCCGGCACCGTGAACAAATTACACATTCCTGACCTAACCAGCAGAGGTCATTGCATCAGTGGCACAGCCACACCCTCAGCCAATGATGCTACCCCACAGCCTTGTGCTGCACACAAACAAAGAACGCATTTTGAATGTTTAAATGGAAATCAGAATTCCCTGGCATTCCATAAACACAAATGGTATTCTCTTTTTCATGTGTTTATTGTAATAGATCTCTGTGATCATCAGAAATGTGAAAATAAACAACCTCGTTCGCACAAACGCATTGCGAGTGGCTCCTTGTGGAGCGTGGACCTTTTTTAAACGAACGGAGTGGCCCCAGGTGGAGAATGTTTTCACAGCACGATTGTGGACGTGCGATTCACTTATTCTCAAGACGAGTCAAAGTCCCCATCAAAAGGACTCCCTAGCGTGGTGATGGTGATCGACGCTGGGGTTTTGCACGACATTTTCAAATACATTGTGATTCTCAAAGGTCGTGGGGAAAAAAAATAATGAAACAAATACAATCACTCCGGTGTCGGATGGAACGCGTGCACACACACGCACAATTCCCTAGGTCAAGGCTCACGAATTACAAATGCAACTAATTTATAATCTCGTGGAGCAAATGCTGTTTGCTTTGCGCAACCTTTGCGTAACCTGGACAGGAGTAATACCGGAGGCTGTGCATTTGATCGGAGCACTGGCAATCGAGGAGGGCAGCAGGTACATGGATCGATGTCATCTTCCTGGTGACCCCAACAGGAACCTGGAAGAACGACCCACCTAATTATTATAAAAATAAATAAATAAAAATCTCCTTTATGAGAGACCGAGACCGAGACCGAGACCGAGAGAAACTATTCACGATTAGAGTATTAACTCGAAAAAAAAAGAACATGCACAAATGAAGAACTCCAATGTAGATAACGGAAGAAGAATACCCTCATGATATTCATCGCATCAGAAAAAAGTGCAAATAATTAAATAAAAGTAAACAACTTGATTGTAAACGACGAGACAGGTTGCCAGATGCTAATGTTCCAACTTGAACCGCTAATGACCCCGTCGATACGAGCGATCATCGTTCGCCATCCAATGACAGGATGAGGCCAATTTGTACAATCATTAATTTACAACAAATAATTCCAAAGAGTAGAAGGAATTAAGCAGAATAAGTCACCGATTACTGATTACGGTTAAAAGGGCGATTTCTAACACGACTGTGTTGATCGAGAATATAATCATTTTCACACAAGTCTTTCCAATTGTTACCATGGTGACAAGATTGTTCCCACGTGGAAACGATAAATTCACATTAAAAAAAAACAAAAATTATTTTTGAAATGGACCTCCCTGATCACGACGTCACTGTCGTAACAATGGTAATCGGTTGTCATTCAGATGATACACGTGGCCAACTCAACACAGCTTCACTATGGCCAGATGCGTGAACATCAGTTTAAAGTTCGAAATGAGCTCATCTCCTCAGTAAGATACAAAGTGAACAAGGTTGGTGCTAACACACAGCCCTGCTTCACACCCTTCTTACCTGTAAAAGGGGCCAACAGCTCATTGTTAATTTGGATGTGACCGTTCATATAGTACAGACAATGAATCAGCGACATTAGCTTGCCTGGACAAGTAAACCGATGCAAAGTTTGCCACAATAAAGATCGATTTAGACGATCAAAAGCCTTGGTAAAAATCAACAAAAGCAGCAAAGACACGAAGACTTTGCTTTCGACATTTCTCCTGGATTTGACGCAGAGAAAAATCACATCAATGGTCGAACTCACTTAAGATTCTTTCACTGAGAAGCGAGATGACTTTGTGTAAATTTGGCAAAAAATTTTTTTTGCAGCGGCCGATCGTAGACCAATTCCACGACAGTTGCTTGGATTTGACTGGTCACCTTTTTGAAAACCGGAATAACATTTGCATTCTTGAAAATGCTTGGAAAGCCCATGAACCCAGCAAGCGTCGAAAAGATGAATGGTGCAGTGGCGAGAACAGAATTCAAAACGCTCGTCGAGACATGATCATGAGCTCTGAAAACAATGGAGAAAGGCTCTCGATCAAAATTCAAAACTAGTCTGTTAAAAACACCATTTTCAGCGAGGATAGGACAGATTGATGAGTTGTTGGATTTCAGTTGCATTGTTTTGCCACCGCAGATTTTTTATATATATATATTTTTTGCAAAACGAGTGGAGTGATGAAGGTTTTTTATTTTTGCGCCACACGCAAGTCATGAGTAAGAGTTCTTTGACGCGCCTCATTACGAGTTTTGAATTTCCAACTCGTTATCATCGATTCAGTCCTGATTTCTCCTTTTACTCTCTTGCCACATCCAGAACAACCTTTTTTTCAAAATGTCACAGTTTGACCAAATGTCAGTATTGTTGGAAATGTTGATGGACTGATAATAATTGATCAAAGTTAAAAAAAAAATTGAAAAATTATCTCAGTGGAACATTAAAAAAAACATATTTTGTACATTAAATGAAGGTAGAGTTTTGTTTCGAGCAAATTGACGCTGACAGATTGTCCAAGAAGCAACGCAACGTAAAAGAGAGAGTGGTCGGTGTTGCGGTTGGCGCCCCTCGTGACGTGCACAGAGCACACAATCACGCGAGTCACATTTTCGAGTAATTAAATCATCGATCGCGTGCCATTGTTTCGATCTCACATGCTGACAACGACCCCGATTCACGACCGACACTCGAAATAAAGTCACAAATTACGAGTTGATGTTTGGAGCATTTTGAGAGCAAAAGACCACCATTCAAATTGACCAAACCCGAACCGTGCCGACTAAGCACACCATGGTAAAGTGGTTATATATTGGGTGAGGAACACCTCAAAACCACTGTCCTTCACAGATAAAGGTGGTTACCGGTGATTTAAACTTTTTTCCATGAACGTGCACAAAACAAACAGCAATCCAAGGTTCCCAGAGGAGTTCGTATAAAAATCACCATCGAGGTGAGAACATTAACACAAATCAGTGTACTTGTGACATCAATGGGCAAATCGATGGAAAATAGGATTTGAACCACAGATCCTGACATCACGAGCTCAGTGCTCAGATGGGAACATCAAACGAGTCCATTAATTACAGCGCGTGCGCTGTATTTACAGCGCGTGCGCTGTATTTACAGCGCGTGCGCTGTATACAATTGCACCGAGTTTGAAATGTCCCCGGTGTCTACCACGTCTACCACGTCTCCGGTGTCCCGGTGTCCCCCCCTCCCCACGTGCCTGTGACAGCCAATGACGGCCGTCCGGTAGATGCAGTGCGTAACCTAGACCGAAATGGCGACAATTGACGGAAATACCCGAGTATTTCAATGGAAATTTGTGAAACTAACGTGTTATATATGTGAAAACCATTGAATTTATTGCTTGACGGAAAAAAAGCAAGAAACGCGCCCTCTCATGTACGAACGACCGAAAGACGTCATTTCGCCCACCATCGCATTTCGCGCCGAATGATGTCATTTCCGCCCACCATCCGCATTTCCGCGCCGATCGCCGAACGCTAAGTTCTTCTTATTTTACATCATCTTTTGCGGCCTCCTGCCACGCTGTATCGAACGATTTATTCCTACTGTTATATATAAAGGTGCTTATCAAATAATAACAAGATTTTTACATTAAAATATTAAGTACGCTTTTTAATTGTTTTTAAACTGAAAAAGCATAAATTGATATTTTAACATTAGTGTACTCATTTGCTTCACCACACGTGCTGTATTGAAGGATTTCACTTGTTTTTCTCCAATTCGACCTCAAAAGGAGGAAGAGGCCGGATCAGAACAAGAGGTCGTTAGTCATTTAGCGTGCCGGGTCTCTCACCACCGTCCTCGTGCTTCAATCGCCTCGCGTCGAACCAACCGCTTCTTGTCATCGAGAGCGGCGGCGAGGGCATGCTGAACGGTCATCCAGTGCGGTAACAGCTGAAACACACATGGTCAATCGCAGTATGTGCTTCCACTCGGGACGTACCAACAATCAAGGATAATTACTAATCATGAAAGATACAAAACTTCTATTGAGAGTTTCAGAATTTAGCTCAAACTCAGATCAACAGTTTCCACACAAGAATAAAATAAAATAAAAATAACGAGAAGATATAATTTGATGTGAATGTGTCAATGGAGATTGCTCCACTCGATGGAGAATTAAAGGTCCCTTGTGGGAGAGAAAGAGAAGAGACGAGTAGAAGAGAGACATCAGATGCTTCAACCTCGAGCTATGCTCTGCAAAATGATTTGCAAAGGGCACCTGATCTTTGACTTCTTCAATCTAAAATTGAATCGTTTAATCTCCGGATTCGTCCAGAAGTGTCAAGTATAGTTGAATGCTCTTGAATGGTTCATAAGCTATTGCAGTAACACAGATTTTGAATTAATGGACACGACCTTAGGCCTTTGAACCCAAAACTAAATCAGTTTATCTTTGTATTGCAGTTCATAGTGAAACCAAATTTGGTCAAAATCCGGTTCACAAGTTATTGCGGTAATGAAAATCTGCTACGATCAGCGAAACAGTCACATGACCTTTGACCCCAAAATCGAATCAGTTTATCTTGACATCATAATATATCTTTGTACTCAGTTCGGTAAAAATCCCTTCAGCGGTTCACAAGTTATCATGGTACCAAATCCTGATGAGGAAGGACAGAAAACCCAAAAACATAATGCCATGGGAAGCAGAAGCACAGAAATAACTAGGACACTCGGTAGAGCGCATACCTCCGCCACGTAATGCCTGATCCACGAGAACATATCGGGCCAATACATGTTTGAAATATCATGTTATACAGAACTAGATCGTTTCTGGCCCCATCTCTCAATGGTGAAGAATCACTTTAAAAATTCTACTATCCTTATCGGGATCTTCACCAAAATCTAATCAGTTTGTCCTTGTCACACACCCAACCTGCCCACAAAGTTTAATCTGGATCCGTCCACAACTTTTTGAGATATCCTGTACAGACAAACAAACAAACAAGAAAAAGAGGTCGTGCAGAGCACAATACTTACATAATAG
>CM068954.1:4128879-4142204 GCA_035128595.1 Eptatretus atami
TGTGGTTCAAATAAGAGGGGAAATAAAGATTTATTACCCGAACTAAAAGAACATCGCAACGCACCCCTTCGATTTCCCACTAAACACGAGGAGGGAATCTGTCGACACATACACTTAACGGCATAACTAACTTTGGGTCAGCTGTATGTTTGAATGCATACGGTTCCTAGAACCGTACAATATTATATACATATACATACCTACACAACACACACAACATACATTCGAAACACGTGGAATGTGACGAGCACTCCTCCGATCTCCATTGGACAAAGTCCTACACCAAAGCGTCACCTCCAATCCGGAGGCCTCGGCCCAGCGACTCTGTCAAACAGACAAGGATTACATGGTCAACATCACTTAAACATCAAATGGAGCCGCCTATTCAGATTTCAGGCTCGTTTGCCCTCATCAGGACGACATAACATCAGACGCCCCTCCTCACTGTTATGGTGAGCATCGCCATCACAGTCAGGAGGTGTGTGTGATGTTTAAACGATGAATGTGGTCACCATTGGTTAGATATTTATCGGAATGCCGTTGGATTGGATTGGAGATCATTTTGTTGGCAGATCATCAGGGACAGGGAGAGGACGAGCCAGAGCAGCACTCGCCAGACATCAAACCTCACGGGGGAGACAGGCGGTGCAGAGCGAGGGGCGCCACGTGTCCGCGTGACCAAGCGTGGGGTCATGCGTTGCTGCTACGAGCCAGGGCTGCTCCATTCCAATTGACGCTCATTAGATTAAATTGACACATACATGTACAGATTCTTACATGACTATGACTGGGTCTTTTTTCTCACGCATCTTTCTTCTACCATCTCTCTCTCGTCCACTGTGGACGAACAAAAGAGGCAATCAATGCGGGCAAAGCCCAACTGTTCTTTTCAGGCAGGACCCAAGAGCAAACTAAAAGAGCGAATCAAACCGACTTGCACCTCCATTTTTCCTCTTGCACCACGCACCCCCCCCCCAATGTTGCTTACACTCGCACCTCACACTCCCACACCGTAGACACCCTCAGTATTCCTCCCTCCCTCCCCTTTCCAAAGCGTTCTGGGCTGCGCTGGTCTGCCAGCTACGCCAGGTATTGAGAGGTCATTATTTCTCATCTGCTTCCTTCTCTCTGGGCTATCTCTAATTTTGTGTGGTGTGTGTGTGTGTGTGTGTGTGTGTGAGAGATGGCGCCCGTCATAGCATAAGAACAAATGGGATAACTCTGCACTGTGTCTCCTTTTATAACATTGTTTGCCATTGGTCGCACCCCACAAATTCCTTGCTTTCCCTGCTGTACATTGTAATAAAACCATTTACTGTGCCACATAACTTTCCTCTCATTCTGGTTTTAAATAAATGTGTTGTTTGGAAATGTTTCCAGCTTGTTCTTGTCTTTTCCTCCATTGGTCCAGCATGGCCCGCACGTTATTCCCCACAAATCTGTTCAATAGCCGGGAAAAAAAACTTGGCAGCTCCACTCAACTGCACCTGATCCGGTAGGTAATCCGAATAACGCAAGTACGTACCGAAGGCACGATCCTTGGTAAGGAGGTCACGTGTCCTTCGGTAAACGGTTGTTAGATGGAGGACCCTAAATCATGTGGTCAAGTTATTGGCGTTCGCGGTCAATTAGTGAACTGCCGTGACACGAAGTTATTAGTAGTGTGCGATGGCCTCCGATTCCGGTGAGTCCGGAGAGGAACCCAAGACAGCCCCTCCTTCATGGTTCCCCTGCGATGCCAGGCTGCTGCAATATCGATCAACTTTGACAAAGTTCAGACCCTACTCGCCTGCATTGCTGTGTGGTCCCTCGGGCAGTGGCTCGCTCGCTGAAAATAAGCAATTTTATTTTGACGTTTCCCCTTTATGAACGATCATTTATTATATGACCCGTCACTTCGACATAGACAGATACATGTAAAAAAAAATTAAACGTTTTATTTCTAAAAGTTTCTTCGACGGTTTTGTTAGAGTGCTTAAGCTACTTAAGTAAAGATCGACATTTTGTGTTCTGTGGCTTGATACATTTTTTAATTGAATTTCGATAATTACCCAATTTAAATCCTGTTTCAAAGACTGCTGTTTCAAGGTAAATCTTTGTGTTTGTCGTTTTTTTTACTTGATGAGTGTGTACATTTGCACATGTGTGTGTATATAAACTGTATTAATATCGGAATGCCGTTGGATTGGATTGGAGATCATTTTGTTGGCAGATCATCAGGGACAGGGAGAGGACGAGCCAGAGCAGCACTCGCCAGACATCAAACGTCACGGGGGAGACAGGCAGTGCCGAGCGAGGGGCGCCACATGTCCGCGTGACCAAGCGTGGGGTCACGCGTTGCTGACGCGTGCCAAGTGTCAATTGTCATATAAAACTGGGTGCCAAGTGTCATTGGAGTAATTACTCCAATGACACCAGGTGTAATTGGCACGGTGTGTGTGTGTGTGTGTGTGTGTGTGTGTTGTGTGTGTGTGTGTATTGTCGTTGGTTGTATCTCCATATGTGGGTTCCAGAAAGTGGAACGGAGCCCTTCAAGGTCTCAAAGTATCCACCTCCGTATGAGTGTGTGTTTGTGTACGTGCAGTTGCTGTTGTCTGCTATCTCCACATGTGGGTGGGTTTCAGCAGGTGAAACATAGACCTACCACATCTCAAAATATCCACCTTTGTGTGTGTGTGTGGCGTCGATTAGTATCTACATATGCGGGTTTCAAAAAGTGAAATGGAGCTCTCCAGGTCTTAAGTGTGTGTGTGGTGTGTGTGTGGGTGTGTGTGTGTGTGTGTGTGTGTGTGTGTGTGTGTGTGTGTGTGTGTGTGTGTGTTGTGTGTGTGTGCGCGCGCGCGCGCTCGCATACATGCAAGTTGCTAATGCCTGCTATCTCCCATGTGGGTGGGTTTCAGCAGTGAAACATAGACCTACCATGTCTCAAAGTATCCACCTCCGTGTGTGTGTGTGTGTGTGTGTGTGTGTCATTGATTGGTATCTGCATATGTGGGTTTCAAAATGTGGAATGGAGTCCTCCCAGGGTGGGCTCAAAGTATTACCTTCATTTCAGTAAGGGGGTCACGATTCACGGATGAATCTGTGAAGTTTTTTGTTCTCAAAGTTTTGTGCCGAGGTCTCTCTTCAGGATCGTTACTGAGCCCCGGACGGCTTCCAACTGTAGTTCGTTTGTAGTGATATTCTCAGGGATGGTTTTTAATATCTCTGTGAAGTTCTTTGCCATCATTCCCGTAGCCCCAACTATCACTGGTACAACTTCGGCATTCTTCAGCTTCTAGAATCTTTTCACTTCAAATACCTTGAGGTCTTGGTATTTAGTCATTTTCTTGATTTCTGCATCGTTTAGTTCAAAATCACTGGTGTTAACGCCTCACTCAGCAATGCCTTCTTCTCTCTTTTTTTTGTGCCCAAGTATGATATCTGGTCGCAATGCTTTGTTTTCGATGTTCACGCTAGATGGGATCATTATGTCATACGTGAGCGGGAGGTACTTCCATGTTTTCAGTCCAAGCTTTTGGTTCATGTTCCCACAAGTTTTCTGGAACTGGGATGTCAAAGTTTTTGCAGATGTGCCAGTGGTTAACATTACAAACTCTGTTGTGCTATTGTGTGTACAGCTGTTCTGACATTAGATTTTTAAAATTTGTGTTCGGTCATGAAGCATAATATATCCCTCTCTTTGCTAACGCCACCTCCACCCCTCACCTATCCCTCTCCCCCCCTAATTAATGTGTGCCCATTCCTCGCTCCCCCCTTCAAATAAAACTCAGCACTCTCCTCCCACACCTCTGTCAGTCTCTCTCTCTCTCTCACCACTCCCTCTCGCAGTGTATGGCAACGTTTCGTGAGGCGTCGCTCTCCCCACCTCCACCCGGCTTCCTCGCTCTGCTCCCCTTCCTCACTCACTCCTTATTTCCCCTCCTTCCTCTCCCATCCCTTCCCTCTGTCCTCTCTGCCTCCCCTTTCTCTTTCTCCACCCCCATCAGCGAAGTGATGGATTGTATTTTCTCGTATAAAATAAATGAGGAAATTGAAAAAGTGTAAATTTTGTTAGAAATATTGTATTATCATGTGCTATTACTATCCACTTATCACAAATGAAAGCTACAGGAAACAGTTTGTGGATTTTTGTGCAGTAAGTAATAAATTATTGAAGTAATCAACACAAGTTACATTAACGTGAATTACAAGAAACTACAATTAAAGTTGTAAATTGGTGAAAATGTGAAATTTGTTTTCATCAGCTTGTTCCCTTCCTTGAAAGTCTACGAGGAGTTCAGAATAGCACCAATGAAGCAACTTTCAACAGAACAGCGTGTGAAGATCCAATCTGTGCGAGAAGGGCACAATATGAAGAAAATAACAGAAAAGCTGAAGATCTCTTACAATGGTATAAGGTACACTTTTCAATGCCTGGAAGAAACTCACTTGTAACAAGACAAGAAAATGCCAGGAAGACTTAGATGAACCTCCCCAAGGGAAGACAAGTACTTAAAGTTGCTCAGCTTATGCGACAGAATAAAATCAAGTCAGCAGCTGAGAAAAGAAATGAGAGTAGGCCCTCCTCTTCTTGAGTATGGCCAGTATGGGGTGTGTGAAAGTTGAATGTCCAGGTTCTGCAGCCATGTGGCTGACTCATGGGTGAGTTGGTGGAGGGTTAAAAGTCCTCCCGATAGCTGCCGCAAGGGACAGTGTGACGTGATGTGCTCCATCGTGTGGACTCCTCCACAGTCAGAGCGCATCCGGCCTCATCCTCCATCGATGGAAGGTGCTACCGCAACGGTCCAGTACCCTGTCTAGTGCGGAGCCTATTGAGGGCTGTCCATTGCCTCCGTGGGAGTGTGAAACCGCATGAAGCAATGGTTGGATCATGTATAATATGTTCATTAAGAGCTATGGCAGCCTCCCAGCTGGCCCTCTACAAGTCGGCTTCACTTTGATGAGCTCTGGTATGGAGCTCGGCGCGGTTCCATGGTGGTTTTCTGGACTTGAGGCGACAGTGCAGATGTTCAACGAGAAGGCACTGGGCTGGAATTTCGGTAGCCAAAATGCAGCTGAAGTATCGGGATGACAGCACATCCCTTCGGATGGCTGGTGGAGCAATGTTACAGAGGATAGGAAGCCACTTAGTCTTTGTTGGCTTGAGCGTTACAGACACTGCTCTCATCACGGTGTTTAACGGAACATCAATGTCCTTCATATGGGCATTTGCCGACGAGACTGGCGCGCAATACTCTGCTGTCGAGTACAGTGCCTTCAGAAGTATTCACACCCCTCGACTTTTTTTTCGCATTTTGTGGCGTTGCAGCCCAAATATAAAATGGATTGAATTCAATTTTTTGTCACCGATCTACACAAAATACCCCAAATGACAAAGTGAAAACATGTTTTCAGAAATGTTTCCAAATTAACTAATGAAAACCTGAAATGTCTTGCGTCAATAAGTATTCAACCTCTTTGCTGTGCCACTCCAAATTGAGCTCAGGTGCATCCAATTTCCTTTGATCATCCTTGAGATGTCTCCACAACTTGATTGGAGTCCACCTGTGTCCAATTCGACTGATTGAAACATGATTTAGAAAGAAACACACCTTTCTATACAAGGTCCCACAGTTCACAGTGCATGTCAGAGCAGAAACTCTACCATGAAGCCCAAGGAACTGTCCGTACAATGCTGAGGCAGAATTGAAAGGAGGCATAGATCTGGGGAAGGGTATAAAACAATTTCTAGAGTGTTTGAAAGTTCCCAAGAGCACAGTGAGCTCCATCATTAAGAAATGGAAAGAATATGGAACTATCCAGACGCTTCCTTAAGCTGGCCGTCCGACCAAACTGAGTAACTGGGCAAGAAGGACCTTTGTGCTGACGTTCTTGCTTTTGCGTTCTTTGTCGTTCTTTTCAAGAGGTGACGAAGAACCCAATGACCACTTTGACAGAACTACAGTTCCTTGGCTGAGATGGAAGAATCTTCCGGAAGGACAACAATCTTTGCAGCACTTCACAAATCTAGGCTTTATGGGGAGAGAGGTCAGATGGAAGCCACTCCTGAGAAAAAGGCACATGACAGCACACCTGGAGTTTGAAAAAAGGCACGTGAAAGAATCTGAGAGCACGAGGCAAAATATTATGTGGTCTGATGAGATGAAAATTGAACTCTTTGGCCTGAATGCAAAGTGCTACGTCTGGTGGAAACTGAGCACAGCTGATCACCCATCTAACACCATCCCTACCATGAAGTATGGTGGTGGCAGCATCATGCGATAGGGATGCTTTTCAGCGTCAGGGACTGGGAGACTTGTAAAGATAGAGGGAACAATGAATGGAGACAAATACAGACAAATCCTTGAGGAGAACCTGCTTCAGAGTGTAAAGGACCCGAGACTGCAGCAAGGATTTTACGTTCTCACAGGACAACGACCCCAAGCATACAGGCAAAGAAACACTGGAATGGCTTCAGAACAAGAACGTGAAAGTGCTTGAGTGGCCCAGCCAAAGACCAGACATGAATCCCATTGAGAATTTGTGGAAAGACTTGAAGATTTCTGTTCACCAACACTCCCCATCCATCCAACTTGACAGAGCTTGAGGAAATCTGTAAGGA
This sequence comes from Eptatretus atami, assembly GCA_035128595.1. NCBI lineage: Eukaryota > Metazoa > Chordata > Myxini > Myxiniformes > Myxinidae > Eptatretus > Eptatretus atami. Next base: position 4,135,484 of record CM068954.1, read on the forward strand.
AGAATGGGGGGGGGGGGGGGGGGAAGTCCCCAAATTCAGATGTGCAAAGCTGAGACATACACACACCCATGAAGTCTCGAAGCTGTCATCACCACCAAACGCGCTTCTACAAAGTATTTCACTTTGTCATCATGGGGTATTGTGTGTAGATCGGTGACATAAAAATTAAATTTAATCCATTTTAAATTCAGGCTGCAACACAACAAAATGTGACAAAAGTCAAGGGGTGTATGTGTGTGTGTGTGTGTGTGTGTGTGTGTGTGTGTGTGTGGCCATTTTTCTCAGAGATGGCTGAATGGATCTTTGTGAAACTTTCAGAGTTGCCGGTGTGCCGGGGAGTGTTTTGCAGCACCGACTCTCTGTAAAGAGTCTGGTACATCAACTCAAATCAATGCGAAAGTGATACAAAGTTTCATTGGAGATCGGCCTCGTTCCAGCAATGAGAACTCAATGGCTTTCTCATAGAAACAAGGTGCAAGACCATCAATCCTGGGACAAATTAGCCAAGCATCAAGGTTGCCATTAGCTGGAAACACGTCAAGGAGGTAATATCTAGCCAATGGGTCCAAGATGGTGCACCTCATCTAAAGAACCTTTTTGACTCGTTGCCTTCCTCGGGGTGAGCAGTCGGGTGGTGTTCTTATCTTTTGTTTTTGATGTAAGGTGGAGGCTCAGAGAAAAGGAAGGTGACCAGAGAGTAAAAACAAAAGGCAACAAACTGACGGTGACGAAAGTGGGGCAACAGTTGGACACAAAAAGTAGGGGAATGAATGAACAGGAAAAGAGGGGGGTGGGGAGGGGGGAGAGTAGAAAAGGATTGCTGACAGGGATGGGGGATAACTAATACAGGATAACGTCAGACTGTTAACATTTAAGTGTGACGATACGTTTAGTGTTTTGTCGCATTTGATACCTTTCAAGTTAAACAGAAAAATTCATGTGTAGCATATAAAAATGACAATATGATGGTCACCCAACATGGGCCGTGACAAGTTCCCCCAGTTTACCCGTGAATTTCCAGAACTTGAGTGTGCATACCGTGTACTGATGCACAAGTTGCCATGCACGTGTACCGAGTCACGTGACAGTGCTGCACGTGATACTGAGCAAATTGCGATGCAGCACGATTTGGTGAACCATCCCAGCTGTGAAAAACGTTTTTATTTATGTCTATACGTCGTAAACGTGATGCCACGCATTTCTGAAAAGGAACATCTACGTGCTATTGGCACGCTCGAGACAGGAATGCCACAAAACATCGTGGCTAGGAATTTTGGTGTTCATAGGAACACCGTATAGTCATTCCAGAGACGTTATCAACAAACTGGCAACATCAGAGACTGTCCACGTTCTGTGCAATCACGTGTGATGTCACGTCGGCAGGATAACCACATCCGGTTGGTGCACCCTAGGGATCGGTTCCAGACAGCAGCATCCCTGGCTTGCGACCAATCAGTGCCAGAACTGTAAGGAATCGGTTATGCAAGCATAACATCTGACCACGATGAGCATCCGATTTTGTTGCCAAGTCATCGACAGGCGCGCCGAGCTTGGTGTAGGCAACGTCTGAGATTCAGGAGACAAGATTGGGCTGCTACTCTCTTTACATACGAGTTACGGTTCCATCTTGACAGTCGTGATAGCCGTTGTCGCGTTTATCGACGAGAAGGGGAACATTACGCTGACACGTGTTGTGCAACGTCGGTCGCTCGGCGATGGAAGCATGATAGTATGGGGAGGCATCACGACACATCACAAAACCCAGATGGAGGTCATTAATGGCAATTTGACAGGTATTCGGTATGGTGATGAAGTTCTTCATCCTTACGTCCTCTCGTTCCTGCAGGGTTTATGGACGTCACATCACACTTCAACAGGATAACGTGTGCCCTCACGTTGCACGAGTGGTCACCGACTTCATCGCACAACAGAACATTCCCACACTTCCCTGGCCGGCTGTGTCGTCTGATCTTTGTCACATAGAACATGTGTGGAATGAAATAGGACGACAATTGTGCAGTCTTCAAAACCAGCCGGCAACGTTGGCCCAACTGCAGCAGGCCTTGTTACAAAAATGTGGAATGACATCCCTCAAGCCTTATTCAACCATCTTGTGTCCTCAATGAGGCGCCGTTGCCAAGCACGTCAACGCAAATAGCGGTCACACCAGAAACGGAGCTGTTAACTGACATTTGACCGCACCCCTCTTCGAGCCTCTGGAAACAGATCTTGCACACGTGTTGACATTCTCATGTTGATTTCAAGTTTATCAAACACCACATATTGATATGACCAAACAACATGATGTGTTTGTTTTCATTTCTCATTTAACATCGGTGTAAATGGTGAACAGGAACTTTTTTTTTATTTCCACGAGTATACGTAAACATCCACAAAGATAAACAAACCAAGCAATTTGTCATGAAGTTCCACAGGTGTCGACCCGAGTATGGGGACATCTACCTTTCTCTGCAAGCAGCCGATGCAAGCCGCAAGGAGGGCCGTGAGCTGAGTCTGCTGCCAAGGTGAGTTGGGCTGCAGGGTGGCACGCAGACACAGGCCTGGTTAGCAGCAGAAGAGCTCGGCAGTATCGTCCAGACCTTCCACTCAAAGTCCATTTAAACAAACAAAACAGTATTCTTCTTGCTTAATGGAGTTTGCAGATCGTACAAGCCTTACTTCGCTGCCCAAATAAAAAAAACTGCTTCAATTAAAATGGAATTCACAATGTTTATTTCATAATGACTGGATGTAGATGTGATCATGATCATAAATCGATTAATAAATACACAAGAAAGACGTCGTGCAGAACACGATACTCACAAAATCCCTAAAAAGATTAAAAATAAAAATTTCACCTTAAATATAATTGATGGTTGAATTCGATGACCACATATGTAAACGGTCTTCAAATTTCAAGTCAATCGGATGAAGCTTGACAATTTTAGGAAATTGGCCGATGTCGACCTTTTGGCCGATGTTGACCTCAAAGATTATAATTGGTGGTTGAATTCAGTGACATGATATGCAAATCCTCTTCAAATTTCAAGTCAATCAGGTTCATCTCTAAAGTCCTCAAATTTAATCTCAGTTGTTGACCTTTAAACCTCAAAAACAATCGGCTTCCTGCATATGACGACCTCCACCATTTGGTGAAGTTTCGTGAAGATCGGTTTAAAGTTCTGACCTGGAGGCGATTGACAGGCAGAATCGTAGAGCAGACCAACGAATATACTTGCGAATCGTTGATTTCGCAAGTAACAAACAGAAAGAATAACACACGTAACCAACCAACACACTGTGCTTGGAAAAAACGTTCGATTTTCACAAGTAATAAATGAACAAACGAACCAAACGGCCCACCTGAAGAGGCTGGAAAGGAGACTCGAGCATTCCATTGGCTAGCAATTTGCCATCTCCATCGAGGAAAAGCGACAACAGCCCAGGTAGCAGCACCTCAACATACCTGGTTATACAACATCCAGGTTTCACAATGTCTGAACTACAACAAAATGATAACTGAGTGTACCTTCACTCTTTTTGTTATGGATTAATGAAGTGTCACATGATGGAGTTAAACTTCCAAGTTTTGTATTCACATCCATGAAGTGAAACAAGGTGAAATCCACATGTGTACACACACACACACACACACACACACACAGGTAAAGGCTGCAAAGGGTGACGAGTGATTGCGTTCGTGTACTTGGCCTCAGCGAAGCTCGAGATCGCTGCGAGTAACCGTGAAACGGCACCGATAACCGTGGAGTCGTGCCAGATGATCGACGCGTCCCCATCGGAGTCATCGCTCACTCGGTCCCCTCCTAGGATGCACAGCAAAGCACAAGGTAAAACAAAATGCCTTCGGTCCACGTGAACTCAAATGAAGGTCTGTGCATCAACAGCTGCATAGGTTTTGAAGAAGTTAAAAGTGAGGAAGAAGAGGAAGAAGGAAAGATGTGGGAAAGCAAAGCAATACATTTCCACATTTGGAAGGAAACAGAAATATGTAAATCTGTCAAAAGACTTGACCTGACGAGCCCATCGAGTCCACTGCAGGACAAGGCCTTCCCTCGACATGGTCCATTATTGTCTATCCTCTGCAATTTGGAACAATTATTGTGAGCAATGAGTTGTTCAATTTCATCTGTCGGTACAATCTCCTGTCCTCTTGTGCTTCATCTACATCCTCCAGGGTCGTGAGTTGGTAATTGTTCAAAAAGGAAGAGATGAAGGATAACCGAAGGAACACACTCTTGGTTCCAGATCATCCAGAAGGAAGATGAGGGTTGTGAGAAAGAGATAAATAAGTGCGTGCGTGCGTACGTTCGTGCGTGTGTGTGAAGGCCAACAAAACATCATGTTCTCCATGATTGCTAAAAGGTATGAAATCAGCAACATGCATGTAAACAATAATAAAACCACGTTACAAGTTTGGCAATTTAGTTCTATTTGAGGCTGGCAGGTCTGATGAGTGTTTCAATGAACGTACGGAGGGCTTGTGTGTTACCATAAGCTGTGGCGGTGTGGACAGCATGGGAGAGTAGCCTCAGGAGTAATGTGCTGTACAGGTAAGAGAGGCTCTCAGGACACTGTTTGTTCTGAGAGACAATATCGTGCAAATGGCCACACGTGACCACCACATCGGCCACTGTGGGGAGGTGGGAGGACAAATGATAAAGCAAGGAGCCAGGCCACAAACATACATTACCGACAAGCATACCTAAAAAAAACAATTTTGAACTCTTTGTATCTGCTTCACCACTACCTCCCCAACCCTCAAGCCCCCAACCACCTTCCTCCATCCTCTTTCCAATATGAAACGTGGAAACACTTTCCACACGGACGTACAGCCTCCACTTCACCATTGGGATAAGTGGTTGCAACGGATGGCATGAACGGGATGTCGATCGGGGTACGCTAACCGCCGTGGGAAGCAAGGAGACGCTGACGTTTCGGGGCTTAAGCCTTCGTCGGAGCAAAAGAGCAACGGAACGTCCTGTTGATTTCATTCATCGTTCTAGCTATCCCATAATGCACATCAACGCCATCCTTCACCAGCAAATTCATCATTCTAAATGGATAGCAAATGAGCTGCTAAAGAGAAGCTGACAACTGCCGTACCTGTGGTGGCTGTGCACAGGTGATCCAGCAACTCTGGAACAACATGCCGTACAATGTCCGGATGGAGGCACAGTCGTGCCAACGATTTCATTGCCAATTGGCATTCTGCATCTGTGAACAAGCACAACACACACAATGTGGAACGTGCAACGGTCAGGGAAGGGATTCAACAGTGTTGGCCCTTCAATGTTGTACTCTACACCATTTCACCGAAGGACGCCTTACCTTTGTGTAATTGTGCAGTCAGAGGGGGCAAGCAATGACGAATAAGGAGGGTGGAATGCAGTGAGGCCAACGCTGCACACCCATCCACCGCCGACACACTGCACGCACATCAAATCATTGGCTACAAAGCATAAATGTGAATAATTAAATAATAAAACCTCATATAAAACCAAATTATGCTTACAAGCAAATATGAAAGAGTACATCTCATTGGATGCAACACGTAAAGCTTAATGGAGTACTGCTCTCTCCTTTGGGCTGGGCCTCGCATCACATCTGTCTATCCTCGATCCGTATTAAAATGGCTAAGCCTGGTGTTGGCTCAAGATCTTAGGGTCTTGAGTTTGAGCTCCTGTCGTGCCGTTGAAATAACTCCAGGTGGGTCGACTCAGCCTGACATTCTTCTGAGGTTGACAAAATGAGTACCGGCTTACTGGTAACAGGGCCACTGCATCAGCTGCAGTTCCAGAAATGATGCGACCAACAGCCACAGGCTGTATATGACACATTAAAATAGCTTCTGCCTGGAACCGGATGGAGTTTTGGGTTTCAAGAAGTTTGTGGACAATGAACGAAATATGGCCTTGGGGCACATCTGCTCTTAGTTGAGCTGCAAATTGGTGAAGTAAAGTTGAGCTCTATTTGTTGGTGGATTGTGCCTTTTCTAGTGAATTATATATTTGACATTGGGTTAAGGTGGTTGTGATTATCCGTTTTTCAGAAACAGGTGCAGCCAACCAACAATTTGTACCAGGCTCGACTGCAACAATTTGAAACGAGCAGGAAAGAACAGACCTAGCACCTCAGGGGACGTTACATTCGTGGTCCAAAAGTCTGGTTTCTGTTTGGTCCATAAGTTGGGAAGGGATTAAATATGAGACGGGGAAGACAACTCCAATCACATACATTGCCTCCACAAGATCATTGACGTGGAGGGGAAGAAAAAGAACATCAATACTGAAGGACAAGCTGAAACGTAGCAAGATGCAGACATTGTTCACGATTCTTCATCAAATATGGCTGTGATGGCTTGGTTATGTGAACGGTATGGAATGGATCTGATGGATGGATACCAAAAGATGAGCTGTACGGCAAGATGGCAGATGCTCCTTTGCCAGCAGGAAGGCCAAAATAACAAAGGTTAGATCAGGTATGGGAGCATGCGCCGGAGCAACGCGTCGCTGCGTCCACTTTCCGCCGGTACTCCAGGGGCCTCCGTTTGGCCATCTCCCAGGCAGATGCCTGGCCCATCCCCATCTCCTTGAGATGCCAACCAACCTGCTGCAACCATGAGGTACGCGGTCGTCCCATTGGCCTTCTCCACTCACGAGGCTCCCTGGCTGAGAGAATCTGGTGAGCAGGATCAGCGTCA
>CM068954.1:4142214-4167221 GCA_035128595.1 Eptatretus atami
CCACGTGTCCATACAGCCGCAGCTGACGCTCACAGACTATACAGGGGAGAAATCTCATTTGAGTCTCTCTCAACAACCGATCGTTGGACACAAAGTCTGACCAGCGATAGCCAAGGACTCTCCAAAAAGACATGTTTCCGAAGGAGTCAAGTCTTCGTCTCACATCCTTGGTCAGAGTCCAAGTCTCACATCCATAGAGCAAGACTGGAAGCACCAAGAACTTTAAGACTTGGACTTTCATCCTCCTGCATCAGTACCGACAGCACCAGACCCCATGATCAACTTTATCCATGACTCCCCAGGCCTGACCCAGATGTCTATTGATCTCCAGCCCACAACCTGCTCACAAATATCACTACCAAGGAAAGTGAACCTCTCCATGACCACAACATCCTCACCACAAACAGGTACAGACAAGATGGCAGCATTCAAGATGTCATTGAAAGCCTGGATCTTCATTTTGACTAAGGAAACCCGGAGTCCCAGTCGCTCCAATTCCTCATTCGGTGCCTCGAGGGCCCCTACAAGGATATCCAGCGTCTCTGCAAGGATGACTGCATCATCTGCGAAATCAAGGTCAGAGATCTTGACATTCCCAAACGATGCACCACAGCTTGATCTCTCCAACATCCTCACCAGAATCCAGTCCATACAAGCGCTGAAAAGTGTGGGGGCCAATACACACCCCTGATTAACTCCAGTAACAACTAGAAATAAGTCAGAGATGGTGTCACCACATCTCACAGCACTCTCAGAACCAGAGTAGAGTTCAGAAATCAGATCGATCAGTTTTGGTGGCACCAAGAGAAGACCGCGAATCCTCCAGAGGGCATCCCAATTCACTGAAATGAATGCTTTGCGGAGATCAACATAGGCTACGAGCAGCACCTGCCGAAACTCTCATCTGCGGTTGGTGATGAGAACCCGAAGAGCAAGGATACGGTCAATCATTGATCTCTTTGGTGTAAAGCCTGACCGCTCCAGGCGCTGGTGCTCAAGCAGATGGTGGCGAACCCGATGAAGAATTATCTGAGCAAAGACCTTGCCCGGCACTGAGAGCAGCGTCACCCCTCGGTTGTTGTTGCAGTCCTGGCCATCACCCTTCCCTTTCCAGAGAGGGACAACAAGGCCCTCTTCCAGTCAGTTGGGATGATGTCTGTGCTCCAAAGAGAGCACAGAACTGCATGCAATTATATGAGTGCATTTCCACCAGCCTTGAGAAGTTCAGCATGGATGCCACAGATCCCAGGGGCTTTTACCCTTTTCAACTGGTTCGCCACAGCGTGTGTTTCCACAAACGAAGGTGGTTCACAATTGAGTGAAGGGTCCACAATGGGGATATTTATACTCCTGACATCCAACTCAATAGCTGGTGGATTAGCCTGGTAAAGCTGCTCAAAGTAACCCGCCCAGCGGGCCTTCACTTCAGATTCCTCTGTCAAGAGCTCACGACCTTCCCCTCTCACGGCAGTACACCGAGGGATGGGCTTGGAGAAACACAATGCACGAATTCCTGTGGAAGCAGGACGAGATAAATAGTCTACAGGTGATGCTCCACCTCGTCACAGATTCCTCACACAAACGCCTCCTTGTCTGCCCTCAGCACATGTACAGTTTTATGCCTTAGCTCCCTCAACAGCTCAGCTCTGCCATTAAGCCTGGCCCTGCGACTCTGGTCAATGGTATCCACTGTCTCTTGGGAGACAAAGTTATTCTTTGCCTGATGGCGGGTTCCAAGACATCCACCGGCAACATCACGGATGGTGGTCTTGAAGACACTCCACAACTCTTCAGGATTCCCAAACACCCAGACCCCACCAAATCCCCACTCATCCTGTTCGCAAGCTCCTCAGCTACCCTCTTATCCCTGAGCTTGTCAACATCCAGCCGAGGCTGGGATGGTACCATTTTCCTGGATTTAACCTGCAACTTCAGAGATGCCACAACAATCCTGTGGTCAGTATTGAGGAAATGGGCACTCCGGTAGTCCCTGCAGTTCTGAATCATCCTCCAGTGACCATCAATGAGCACATGGTCAATCTCCTTTGCCACACCGCCAGCATTGGAATACCAAGTCCAGCGATGAGCCTGTGGGTGCTGAAACCATGAACCAGCCACCCAAAGTCCATGACTTCTTGCAAAGTCAACAAATTTAGTGCTCTTTTGGTTCACTGTTCTAGACCCATGGGGACCAACACATGTCACATAACCATCAGTGCCAGTTGATGCATTAAAATCCCCCAAGACTAGAAGGGAATCTCGCCTGGGGCATTGATCAACCACGGACTCGAGCGTGGCATCGAATGCATCCTTCACGGTGAGATCACTTGCCTCAGTCAAAGCATACACAGAGACCAGGGAAATGATACCCAAGGAGTGACGAATCCTCAGTCTCATAATAAGCCCATTCACCCGTGTTACCCCAATTATCATGGGAGTCAACTTATTGGAGAGAGCTACAGCAGCTCCTTCGACATGGTAACCATGTTACTCTGGAAAATAACAAAGTTGTGTTTCAGATCTCTGCAAAAGCAACCTGCAGTCCTTTGGAGTTTCCACAACAACCTTGGAGGAAACTGCATCAAAACATGCTATCTGGAGAAAAGCATTGAGAACAGGTGCTCAGTCTGTCAAGCTATTACATAAAACAGCAAGAGAGACATCAAGAGATGTGTCAATCACCGAGCCCCCATCGATGGGGGCAATGTGGGGGCTCCCTGCAATGCGCTTTGTGTGGTCGCCAATTCAGAGCTCGTATCGGTTTAATGAATCACGTGATGATGCAGAAACCTCAACCCAACCCAAAATGTATACCAACGTCCTAAATAGTAGTGGAACTATTTGAAGGGAGAAGGGAGCATTGAGCATTGGTTTATCAGACCACCTGCCCCATCTATACACACTTGGGAAAGCTAGCTGTCCTGTCCACATTTCAAAATAAATTTACATTGAATATCCCACGACATGAACAAAGCTTCCTTGCTTGGGGTTAACAGCACAGGTAGCAGAAGGAAAATCAGATAAGGAATTAGAAAGTGAATGAGACACAAATTATCAGCAGAATGCTTTGAAGGAGGAAACCACAACTAGCTAAAAAAAAAAGATACCGTTCCTAGACTATCATCCATTGTGTCATGTCATGAAATAAAGGTTTAACGATGAAAAATTGTACCTGCACTGTGAAACCGGATCTTGGATCAGCTGGGAAAGATGGCACACTGCCAATCTGAGCTGCTCTCCAGAAAGCACACCTGGATGGTAAGGTAGGTTCAGTCAACTTGGGTTATACATCACACACACACTGAATTTGCTTTGTTACCTCCAAGACTGTGGCAACTCGCAAAACACAAAAACTATGCTGCTAGAAGCCGAGTGACACTTCAAAGTGACCTGTTCTCCAGCACCTTGGAAGAGATCAGCAAAGCTGAGCGATGAGAAGGCAAATGTTACCACTCGGTTTGTGTCAGTCGAGTTTGTGCTGTTAAGAGACGAGCATCTCCTGCCAAAGAACCGTCAATTACCCCACAAGGCCACTCGTTTAAGTTCCGGGCATCCTTCCAGCCACACGCGAGGTGTCCTTGGACAGGAATGCCTTTTCTGTGGAAAGAGGAACAAGAGGAGGCAGCAGAAAAATGAAGTCCTCAACCAATGTTTGAGCACAGATGGGAGCAAGTCAATCCCACTTGCTGCAAAGAAAAAGTGCGATGCTGGGATCATTGGACTTGAGGAAGATCCAATTGCAAAGGAAGCAAAATACCAGGAAACTCTCGTCATTGTGAGTATGTCAGGCAGGACTTGACGAAGGAAGAGCAAACATCCAATCGGGAGAAGCATGTTGAAGCATGATCCACATCGACAAACGAGTGAACAAATCTGGAAACGATGTCTTCCTCTCAAAAAAAGATGTCTACAGAGGTATTTGCTGACCGAATCCAATGAAAAGGTTGAATAAATGACATGAGCTGCCATGGCATTGCGCACAGAAATTCTTGCAATGCCCCATCACCCACTTCAGTTCACCTCCTGGAGGAAATTTTCACCAATATCTCAAATAAAACCTACGCCAGGTACCCGGTTGACTTGACCTTGCAGCAGACTGTCAACCGGGATGCTGAGTGTCCCATGAGAGACATATCGGCTTTCAGAAATTCACATAGTGCCTTCAGGAGGTGGTCCATCACTCTCGCCCAACATAGCATGGCAGAACTCTGTGAACTGGTCAGTCTTCAAGCAGGGGAGGAACCTGCTAATCAGCTGAGGCAATGGAGAATCGACCATGACAATGCTGACATGAATGCCATCGCTAACACTCTGAACACATGCAACCCATTCGCCACTTATTCTCCTGCTGATCTCATCAATGTGTCATCAGAGACAGCAGCAAAGGAAGTGACTAAAACATTTATCTTCGGAACACCAGAACGGGAAGGACTTTGGCTCAAGTTCGAGGGTGAGTGTGCTGTTGATGGTTCGTGCTTTCTGAAGCCAGTGGCAAGGACCAAGATGTTGAAATTTGCTGCAGAGGATGTAAAGGAATCTAAGACTGCAGTGCGGAAAATGAATGCGGCAGAGGGAGTCAGGGATGTCTTTGGACGAATGTTAGCTGTTACGGTCAAGACAAGCAATGCACTTAACCTTCACCACATTCTTAGCTACCCCATCACTGAGGTTCCCCTTTCGCTCACCCATAGCGATAAGACCCCCCCCCCTTAAGATGGACAAGGCAGCTCTCACAAAACACTTGAAAGCAGACAGGAAGTTGTTCTCGTGGACACGTCATCCCCCAATCGCAGCCACAGTGATTGATGGTGGCATCATCCTCCATGAAAACCGTGCTGCAGCATAGCAAGTCCACATACGCAACCATGGCTAGGGATCCTTTGGCAAAGGTTTGTTTGAGTCGTCGAGAGCAAATCCACTTAGTACTCGACAAGTACCAGTCACCATCCATCAAAGATGATGACCGGACCTGACCAAGCCTCGCGACAGAGTGGCACAGAGTTACTCAAATATGGATCATTCAAGGAAGAGTTCACCTGGTTTGTCATGGAAGAATGGAAGAAGCCCAAACATGGGTCCCTAAATTGGCTGAGAAGGCACAAGAGAACATCGAGATACCTTCAGCTCCCGAAGGCCAAGGCAGCCCCTACACCATCACGGCCCGAAACGTTTTCACACACCCACTTTTTATTCAGCGTGCAACGAGTTGAGAAAATGTGGAGAGTCCTGGGCCTCCCCAGGAAATAGTTGATAAATTACCAAGTCGTAAAACATCGGCACATCTCACTAACTGCAGCATGCTCAGCACCGTTACCATTTTGTGACGTGCATTTACGAAACCTCCGAACAGTCACAAACCAGGCAGGTTGGCGAGTGCGATCAGTAGAGCGATCCCAGCTTGGCGGAGCTGCGAATGTGTGTCGGATACCGCTGCCCCGGCCAGCTCCGACAAAGTATCTATGTGATGATGCAATGGGCTCTCTGCTGGGCACAAGCATCAGGAGGCAGGAAAGACAAAAGAAAACAATTACAAAATGATGAAGTACCACCCAAACTAGTCCAATTCACCAAACAATGCCTTCATCTTTGCAGCAAAGCGATGATGCTTCATCATTCTGCCCCTTTGTCACTCCACAATGTGTGTTGAACATCGTGAAACCTAACCGGATAAACCTGAGCCTGGGAAGTAACAACTGAAATCTATCTTTCCGAGTTCTTCCTGACATCTTTGTTCTTCGTTCCTTTCACACTTCTTTCTAATTTCACAATTCTCATGATTCATTCTGATTCTTGTTTTTTCTTCTCTCTTCCTCCCTTTCGTTATCTATCTCTCCAAGGAGAAGTGAATTCTTGCAGAATTTTTTCTGTAAGGCTCACTTGGCTGCGCCTGGATGGGTTTGAGGGTTGTGGAGTAGCGGCTGAAACCCGAATCCTGTCCACGTTCCTTCTGATGACTCCATCTTTGCTCTTTACTTCTTCGGGTTCCTTCTTAGTGTTCAGTTTCATTACACTTTCATTCTCTATTTGTTCACCAGTCATTCCTTTTTCCCTCCCAACTCGTCTCGTTCCACAAGAAGCTGCAGATAGCAATCCCGATACAACTTCAGCTTTTGCAACAGAAACACCAATTTCAATTTTGCTTCCTTGTGCATTTGTTCACAGTTATATGGATGGTACCAAGTCGATGCTTGATGGAATACATCTTCAAGTTGGAGTTTGCTTCGTTCTCCAGAACCAGTTTCCCTACGCACAACCCAAAGTTGTCTGTGGTAGCCACTTTGTTGCCCTCTCTCTTAGCAATCACATGGTTTACAGTACACTATTGTGGTACCCATGCTATGCACGGGAGGGGGCATACATCTCAAAAAAAAAATTTGCACCTATAAATTCCACATTCCTGTGAAACCTTCATCAGTTGAACATCAGGCATGGACAGCCGGTTCATGAAGGACTTGGGCAACAATAAAAAAAGAAAGAAAGAAAAAAAACTTCCTGCAGTTGAGCCCAACAGAAGTAAGGTGTGCAATATTTCTATGATGTCACAATGGCGAAACTGCAAATGACCAATCCGCGAATGTCACGGGTGCAAATCCTCACATAGTCCCCTCATTCTGCTTTAAACTCAATCTCTGTACATTTTCATTACAATCACAAATTAATACGATTCAATTAATGTAACAAAATACAAACACTCGTGAGGCAAATACAGACGCGGTTTTCACGTGACAACTAATACAGACTAATCTGCTGGCGAGAAAGGGCAGATAAAAAAACACTTTGTACGAATCTGAAATTAAAATTATAATTGTATCGAGAGATTTATGAAACCTCCCACCCACCTTAGAATGGCTAAAAGCGGGCTTGTTCGGTTGGAAACTCAAAATCAAAATTGTACTGAGATATTATCGAACCAGCGAATGTTTCTGCCAAACCCGTGAGTGTGTTTACTTCCGGATCAAGAGCAGTTTCGTATGGATTGAAAGTCAAAATCATAATTGTATTGAGGTATTTATGAAACTTCCCACCCCTCGGACATCCACTGGGATCCCAAAACATTCCATAGAAGGTTTGAAGGGGCTAGCCCCAAAACTGAGGGAGTAGTTTTGGGATGGACAGACAGACAAACAGACAGACAGACAGACACTCCTGCTTTATAATAGAGACATTGTTACGGCCTGGGATTCGAGGTTCGCTATGAGGGGAAGCACTGGAGTTCCTCCCGAACACCCGGTCCTGAGGCCACCACCCGCGGATAACTCCAGGGCTTGCGAATCAACCACCAACGCCGATTGGTACCACCAATCCTGACAGGGTTTTCACAACTTTGCGGGTTATGTTACCTTTGGACGACCGCAACAAGAGAGTTTCGTGTCCTCAGCGCACACTCAGATTACTGCCGAGCGATACAGTGAGTGTACGCCGGCTAACAAGAGCAAATCACGTGGGGTAGAACTTCTCGGCTAACATTCCGTGCAGACTATGCTGGACCAAAGGAAGAAAAGACGCGATGAACTGGGTACATTTACAATAACAAGCAATTTATTATTAAAAGGGTGAGGAAAAGTATGTGTACAAGCAAGGGGTTTATTACAATGAAATATGTACAGCAAGGAAAGCAAGGATTGGTGGAGTGCGGCAAAAGAAATACAGTTATTTACAAGAGAGGACATAGGGCAGAGCTAAACCACTCGAATACTGAAACAATCTCATCTATGCCAACATGACAGGCGCTATTAGAACTTTTCTGCCACAGTTACGTTTGTACTCGTACGTGTCAGTGTCCGTGTCCACTTGTTTGTTTTCCACCTTACCAAGTGGATCAGTGTTGCAAGACTCATGAACTTTCTCCATTAAGCGTCGTTGCGACTTTACGACACCACCTGACATATTCCTTTAAAAATTTTTTTTTAACTTGTTTGTTTATTTCCTCATTCGCAATATTTTACAGCAGTCGTACACAAGATGCTTTTTCTGTCGTTAGTGCTTTTCACCCTCATTTACTCGCATGCCTTTTGACGTGACAATTCATCGCTTTTTAAGAACATCATTTTGGTAATTTCCTTGTTATCATACGTTTGACCTCTCTCTTTTGCACCAATTAAAATGGTGTAAGGCCAGTCGTTTTTTTTGAAGCTTCCAAGACTTTTAAATTTTGCTTTTGCTGAACTTGTACTTTTGTTAATGCGTTTTCTCTGCTTTGTTCAGACGTTGGAAACATTTTATTGTCTTTGTTCATCATCTACAAATTGCCATCAATGCAAAATAAATAAAATACCGTCACAGTTTGGCCTGACATACACAAGCTCTTTCTCAGACCTAAAGTCAAAAGCACGTAGCACAAAGGCCAGAAATGCATTGATTTTACGGAAAGTACCAATCCATGATAAAAAGGTGCACCGTGTGGTGGGAGCACACCTTGTGCCCATCTCCAAGAGATAAAAGGTCTCCACATGACAGTACGATGCACCATGACCCAAAAAGGGTGGTGCACAATAATCACACAAATAGTACCAAGGATCAAAACAGTAAAATATTAGAAGGGTACTCGGTAGAGCGCATACCTCCGCCACGTAATGCCTGATCCACGAGAACATATCGGGCCCAATACATGTTTGAAATATGCTATTCGGTACTATATCGTTTCTGGTCCTGTCTCTCAATGGTGAAGAATCACTTTTAAGTTAATAATTATCGTATTTAGATCAGGACTCGGATCTTCACCAAAATCGAATCAATTCTTCCTTGTCGCACACCCAACCTGTCCACCAAGTTTCATCTGAATCTGTACACAACATTTTGAGATATCGTGCTATATATCGTTTTTGAGCCCCCTCTCTCAATGGTGAAGAATCACTTAAAAAATTCTCGTAGTCGGATCCGGATCCGGATCTTCACCAAAAATCGAATCATTTAATCCTTGTCACACACCGAACCTGCCCTCAACTTTTTGAGATATTCTGCAAACAAACAAACAAACAAACAAGCAGTCATAGACTGTACTTACGAAATAGTCAACTTGACCTCTGACCTTGTCAAACAAAAGCTGTCTTAGAGAAGGTAGCGACGCAAACCAGAAGTTTCTACGATGATTTGTACCAAACATCAAAAATCGAATGTTTTGGATGTTTGACCTCACTGTGACCTTGACCTTTGACCGATTTTTACCGAAATTTAATCAGCGCTAGCCATCACCCTCCTGAATCACGTGTGTAATTTGACATTGGTAGCTTCTTCGTTCTCGAGTTATCATTTTTTGGATGTTTGACCTCACTGTGACCTTGACCTTTGACCGATTTTGACCAAAATCTAATCAGCGCTAGCCATCACCCTCCTGAATCACGTGGTGTAATTTGACATTGGTAGTTCTTCCGTTCTCGAGTTATCTGTACCAAACCATCAAAAATCGAATATTTGACCTCAATGTGACTTGACCTTTGACCGATTTTGACCAAATCTAATCAGCGCTAGCCATCACCCTCCTGAATCACTTGGTGTAATTGACATTGGTAGCTTCTTCCGTTCTCGAGTTATTGTGCCTACAAACACACAAGCACACAGAGTCCGGAAGTGATCAATATACTTCGAAATCTTAGATTTCGTAAGTAACAAACAAGAAGATGTCGTGCAGAGCACGATACTTGCAAAATCCATAAAACAAATTTGACCTCAAAAACAATTGGTGGTTGAATTCAGTAACCAAAAGTCAGCACGTGATCTCTTTCAAATTTCAAGTCAATAGGCTGAAAATTGACAATTTCAGAAATTCGCCTATGTTGTCCTTTTGGTCCATGTTGACCTCCAAAAGAATTGGTTGGTTGAATTCAGTGACCTGAAATGTGTGTATATATATATATATATATATATATATATATATATATCCCTCTTCAAATTTCAAGTCAATCGGATGAAAATGACAATTTCAGAAATTCAGCCTATGTGTCCTTTTGGTCCATGTTGACCTCCAAAAGAATTGTTGGTTGAATTCAGTGACCTGAAATGTGTGTGTATATATATATATATATATATATAATATATATATATATATATTATATATATATATATATATATATACATATCCTCTTCAAATTTCAAGTCAATCGGATGAAAATTGAGGATTTTAGAAATACCACCTTAGTTGTTGACCTTTGGCCTATGTTGACCTTTTGACCTCAAAAAACAATCGGCTTCTTCCTTATGACAAACTCTACCATGTGGTCAAGTTTCATGAATATCGGTTTTAAAATGTGACCTGTAGGCGACAAACAGACAAACAGACAGAATAACAAAATCGACTGACCAATATACTTGAAAAATCTTCGATTTTGCAAGTAACAAACGGACAGACAGAGAGAGGGGTGAAAATAACCTCCTTCACCTTCGGAGGTGGAGGTAAAAAAACAAACTTTGAGAGACGTTAATTTGGAGAGATGATGTGGATATGAAGAAAAACAAAAAGAGCTCGTCGTACAAATCATAGGCTTGTCGGATGAGCTCACCTTCACCTTCTTGATCCTCGGTGAAGCCCTGGCAGCACAAGGAGAGGTTCCGCAGTGCATCTATTAATGTGCAGCGTTCCACGGCCTGCACTCGGTATCCACCGGTTAAACACCACTCTTCAGTGACATGTCAAAAAGCAAAACCAAATCAAAGCCGAAATGTCAGAATCAAACTCGATCGCTCGTTTGTCACGGGCATCCTCATCATCCAACCTGCTTGCTGTCATTGAACCGTTTGACGAGGATGGGCACCGAAGCAGTCAGCACATGGACGCAAGCCCGGCAGCAGGCCTTTCCCATGGCCTGGAGCAGCAGAGATGCCGACAGAAGGCACTTCGCCTCTCCCGTGGTCAATGTTGGCATGCATTCTGTGGCGAGAAGCAAGGCTCTTAAGTGTATAAATTAGGCCAGTTAGACTGCCTTATGCCCCCAAGATGTATATGTTAAACTGTGTTCATCATGCAACCTGTACATTCGCTGTAAAGTGTACAACTCAAACATTAGGTTTTACTACATTATAAATAATGAGACATGACAAACATTGCAGTACAGGTTGGTACAGTACAATGCCTAGAATGATTATGTATATGTTGGTGGCTTAAACCTGAATCACTCCAATTTTAGTGCAGTACAATATTTCCAGTCTGGCTTCTTCAGCGGCCTACCTGCTACCATGTCCTCAAGGAGCATATACAGAAGGTCACGTCCACCCGGAGGCATCACAGAGCGAGCCAAAGTCAACGCAAGGGCCTTTATTGTATCCAGCGCTGCCATCTCCACCGCTTCGCTAACTGGTTCCAACACCTCGTGTGGGAAAACAAAGGGGAATGGAATACAAAGGCTTGTATTTGATTGAACAAAAAAAGTTGGTGGTATCAAATGATGCCCCCTCTTGTCCCCCCCACCTCCAAACCCCAATCCCATTTCACCAGCCCCATTCATATTCCTATCAAACATACATGTCAGAGGTTTGATGTAACATTCGCAGAGATTGTAATAACAACACGATCAACACATTGTGTATAATAACCGAGACAAATCGCACTCACATGAATGCCTAATCATTGTTGCTCGAGCTACGATGACATCATTCTTTTTTTTTTGTATACAGAGTCGAGGCTCGTGAGAGAGCGAGTACACTGAACGGATCAGGGCAAAAGGACAGTGCAGTGGGTGGGAAGGGAGGGGGGGCACTAACAACCAAGTTGAAGGACAAAATAGAGGGAGACGGACAAACAAAGGGTGTGGAGAGGAATGAGGGGCAGGGAAGGATGTACGGGATGGACAAGATAGATACAGCAGGAAACTATCAGGAGGGAAAAACGGGAAATTTGGAAGGAGGAGGGATTGTGGGTGCAAGGTGGGGGGGGGGCTTAACGGGTGTAGAAAGCATCATGGCTTTGGATCAGGGATGATCTGAGATTGTGGTGAACAGGTGTCTTGAAGACCTGGAGGGAAGAATGAGATTGATGAGGATGTGGAAGTTGTTTCCACAGGTGGGAAAAAAATAGAGGAACAAATGAGTGGAGGTGAGCAGTGATCCTGGATTTTGGGAGTTTCACCAGAAGGGGGTTGATGGTGGACCGCGTACACCCTGTAGAAACCTGGGGGGGGGGGCAAAGCATAGAAAGAGCAGAAGGAGCAAGACCAGAAAGGAGGCAGAAGTAGACACAGGCCACCGACCTGTCTGCGATGGGAAAGTGACAGGCCCACAGACTCGACTTCCATAGATTTGTTCGAAAAGCACGTTTCAGAACATGCAAATTACTATAACCAAGGAGTCACCAAGAAGATAAATTTCTCTACAATTCAACTTTGTATCAAGAAACTTGAGACAAACAGACAAACAAATGGTGATAAACAGAAGTCTCACGTATCTGAGATTCGGTTTATATGAGGTATAGTTATCGTGGAACTCGCATTCCAAAGTGTTATCCAATTAATGTTTGTTTTTGTTTTTTTCCACGTCAAATCATCGTTTCAGAGCTCATGGAGAGAAATGGTATCAAGTAAGCAAGGTCAATGGAGGTGACATGCGACAAAGCATACCTCACGACGTAACGACGTCACAACATCGGAGAGAGAATCCTGGAGTTCGTTAGCACCGTAAGCAGCACAGCACACGGTCTGTGATGTCCACGTACGCGCGCGCACACACACACACACAATTACCACGAGGCACGACAAACAAACAAAAAAGTTTATATCAAGTAGAAGATAGCGAGCGTTATTTAAATTAAAAAAAAAACCCAAAAATTGGTTTTCTTCCTCTTGGATTTCAAAACAGGTCAAAGGTTATTCCAAATTTAATTCCTGGCCAATAATCGAGTCCCATTCCCCAATTCCAAGCTAAATAAACTCTCCACCATAAAAACTGAACACGTCATTGTTGTTGATGAAATTTATTTATGTGACATCATGGGACACAAATGAGGTGCGAACCTCTGACAAGAGATAGGTGCTGAATAATTACACGTCCATTTCATTGTGACCTAATCACATAATGCTCCATTGTGGCGAATGTTGACACGGAGGAAATCAAACGTGGTAGTTACCCTCTCAATAGCGGGTATGTCGGCCTCTTGCAGCAATCACTGCATCGCATCGTAGGAGCACTCAAATCTGAGCCTGGGGAATAGCATTCCACACCCGAATCAGCTCACCGAGGGCCTGTGGACATCTTGGCAAGGTTCCAACGAGACGATCGATGATATCCCAGACGTTCAATTGGATTGAAATCTGGCGAGATGGCAGGCCAGGGTGTCATGACAAAAACGTTGGCATCGATGAGAACGTTTGCGGGGATGGCCCTGTGATGGGTTGTTTGAATGGCCCTGTGAGCAGGAGCGTTATCATGCATAAAAATTATTCCTGGACCACGTTGTTCAAGGGGAGGGAACACGTTGCTGTAAAATCTCAATGGATCGATCTGCCGTCAGATTGCCAATGATACGGATAAAGTTGCTATGAAAGGCTTTAGCAAGACCACCCTACATCATAACACTTCCATGTCCAAAACTTGCGGCTTACTGCGAACAGACTGGTGCATAATCGCTCTGTAGACTGGAGTACGAACATCATGCCTTTCAAGGAGAAACCTGGATAACCTGGATTTGTCACTGAACATGACACTTGCGCACTGCCATTGGACTTGCAGATTTGACTACTGCAAGCTTGCTTTGACTCGTCACGGTGCAAGTCTTGGGCAATGAACAGGACGAGCATGGATCCCTGCGTCACGGAGACTCAAGACAGCGTTGCCACTTATCCTGTGAGGTCCAGGGAATGTGTTTGTAGTTCTCTGGACAGTTTGAAACAGATTAAAAGCTCGACGAGTCATAAAAATGAACTGGTCCTAAGCGGGAGTCTATCCTGGGACATCTCGTGTTGATATAGTGGCTTGACAACATCTTCTGAGATCTTAAACAAATCCTCTCCTCACGTTAAAAGAGCCTTGCAACATGACAAATGGAAGACCCTGCTTGAAGGTGTCCAATGATTTGATTTTTCATTTTCTGACAGACATGGCATTGTACTGGAATGTTAATCAGTGTGTTTTTTGGATGACCCACATGCAGCTGCCTCGGAAAGACTTTCAAATTTGCCCAGAATAGCTCGTGTTACCTCTAAAAAAACCTAAATGTCCACGAGTTGCACGTGCTGAACGACCATTGCATGGAGGCAATTACGGTGTGTGGAAACTTGCAATCAAGTGTTCTGCACATCCCTCGTGTCAAAAAAGGAACTTGGAATGAATGCTGGAACAGTCGGCCCTTCAGCTAGTACATTACCAATTCTACAAGTTCTGGTTTTTTTTAAATGGCAGAGAGTGTATTATTCTACAATTAAAAGTTATCATGTCATTGATCATTAACTCAGACTTGGCAAGATATTGGTGTGGGGAAGGATGGGGCCTTGTCAAGTTGAATGTTCAGATCAAAGGTCTCACCAGCGTCTCCAGGGCGTCCCGTTTTGAGCTCTGCATTTCGGAATCCAACTTTTCCAGGAGAAGTGGCAAGACAAACTGCAAAATAAAATAAAAACAGATCTTGACCAAGTTCATCAAGTCAAGGTAACGCTGCAATGAGCTCAGGTAACAACTACTTGTATCACAAAAAAATCAAAATCAAAATCAAAATGAGCAGCACGACCAACAAACGCACACTCATCATCATGATGCTACTATTGTGGTGTGGCACACTGTTGCCATAACAGGAAAACTCCAACATTTTTCACACTCCAGCACAATAAGATATCTGGTCAAAGGTCAAACCACAGCAGAACAATCACCATTTGGCCAATACAAAAAATAAAAGGAACAAAGAATCCCAAACTACTGCAAACATTTAGGCCAGATTTTTCTAAAGGCTATTAAGGTCAAGTAGTGAGGTCATTGGACTGGTTGTGGGTTCAGATTTAATTGAAAGCTGCAGTGGAAAAATAAATAAATATAAATAAATTGATTAAAAGCTTCTGGAAACCAAACTGGTCTCAAAAAAGACCCAGCTGGCCCAATAATAACCTTCAGGGGGTAATCGGCCTGCCCAAGCACCCGGTTTGGTGTACGTATGACATAAATTGATAGCACCACCAAAAACACTCAACAATGGGTTAAAAAAAAGCAATCTACCTGTGCCAGCTGAGGTGAGCAACTAAGAACAGGGCGCAGCGCCAGCACCAGCTGCTCGTGTGTCACACCGTGGGGGTCGTTAGCTGGCTGGAAAAGCAAAAACAAACAAATTAATTGCAACCAAACAGTAGGTAATAACAATAAATAAATAAATAAAGCAAGCAAAACAACATGCTATTCATTCCCAGATGGATACACAATCCCATGGAAGAGAAACAGGATTGAAAAACAAAAGTAAAATTGAACACTCCCTTCATACGATGTTTCGGATTACATTGTGTTTGCAAGTTCACATGAACAGTATATCGTTACGAAAATGGCTTGGGGTGAAATTATTAATTATTTTGTCATGAATGTTAGCGCAAGTGTTTTGTAACCCCCGTTAGCAATGGCCAGGATGGGGTGCACGGGAAGCTCCTTCTCCCCCTATCCCTTCGTGTCCGTCTCAACATCCCCTCTCCGATTAACATTCTTAATCCTTCCTCATCGGAATTTCTCACCTCCTCCTGTGACTACATCAAAACTGCGGGTCCGTGTGCGATTGCATCTACACGGTGGGTTCACGCAATCAAATTCGGACACGTTCCATGAATATGGCGGAGGCACGTGACACGTGTGCAACCCTCAGTGCTGCAGGAGCGCATTATCGAGCCTCGTGGGGCGGAGGAAGCTTCCTCACGGCGAGGGGCGAGAGTGCAATGGTAGAGAAAGCAGGTGGGCATACCTGCAGATGGAGCCACACTGAGCAGCCACAAAATTGTGCGAAGGCACGAGTGGAAAATTTAGGGCCAGGCCCGAATCAGTCTGAACACCAGCACGCGTGACGACGGGTGATTAAGGTTGACAGAATCAAATAATTTAAGGAGAGGCATGTTGATAAGTCTCAGAGGAGTAAAAAAAATGATATAAAACTGCTCGGATAGTAAGAAATGTTTCCACTTCACACCACCCAGATTATTTCGGGAGACTCCAGCCAGCCGCTGGAGTCTCCTGTACAAGGACGCCTGACATGCAGACGCAACTCGATCTTGTGCTCAGGTTCTCCACAGGTCTGCCTTTTCTCTTGGGGGTTAAAAATGGACTTGGTGGGCCCCAAGAGATGCCATAAGTAGAGACACAGGGACAGTATAGGGGGAGAGAGTTAGTTTTGGAGGGGACGAGGGACAGAGCGGCAAGGGACAACGACAGGGATAGACCAATGGTGGCATTAGGGGGACATGTGAGGTTAGGGCAGAGCCAACCACCTCATCAGCCGGTACCGCCGCCCCTTCAGGTAAATGTGCACCATTGAGAGGCCAGCCAGCAACACCTGCCGGCCTGGTTTGCATTGCCATGCTGCCTATGTTTTCCTTGCCATGTCTTGCCTGTTGCCTTGTCATGCGCCTCCATCCCCCTCCAAACAACACACACACACACACACACACACCTCCAAGAACTGCTCATCACTGATGTTATGAACCAGGACAATTTATGGCTGCGCCGACCTGCTTTCGGACATTCACGAAGACCAGCATCAATTGTATTCCGTGTAGTGTTTGAGCCCACTGGTCTAAAGTGTATCGATGAAAGACTGAACTTACAAACTGCCTAAGTATGTGACCCGAGTGAATGCGTCGGAAGACTTACACAACGCATTCGGTTTTATTATTTTTCTTTGTAGGGATATCTTCTTCTTCTTCTTTCGGTAGCTCCCGTTAGGGTCGCCACAGCGGATCAACCGTCTCCATTTCGCTCTATCCTCCACATCTTCCATTGACACTCCAACCACCCGCATGTCCGCCCTCACAGTATCCATGCCCTCTTCTTTGGCCTTCCTCTTCTCCTCCTGCCTGGCGGCTCCATCTTCAACATCCTTCTCCCGATATACTCCGCTTCCCTCTGTGCACATGTCCAAACCATCTCAATCTCGCCTCTCTCACTTTGTCTCCAAACCGTCTCTACCTGCGCTGTCCCTCTAATATACTCATTTCTTATCCTATCCATCTCGTCACTCCCAACGAGAATCGCGAATCTTTAACTCTGCCACCTCCAGCTCTGCTTCCTGTCTTTTTGTTAGTGCCACCGCCTCCAAACCATACAACATAGCTGGTCTCACTACCGTCTTATATACTTTCCCCTTCACTCTTGCAGCTACCCTTCTGTCACAGATCACTCCTGCAACTCTTCTCCAACCACTCCATCCTGCCTGCACTCTCTTTTTCACTTCTCTCCCACACTCTCCGTTACTTTGGACACTTGATCCCAAGTATTTAAACCCATCCACCTTCCCCACCTCAACTCCTTGCAACCGCACCATACCACCACCCTCCCTCTCATTTACGCACATGTACTCCGTCTACTCCGACTGACTATCATTCCCCTTCTCTCCAGTGCGTACCTCTCACCTCTCGAGGCTCGCCTCAGCCTGCTCCCTACTCTCCCTACAGATCATGATGTCATCCGCGAACATCATAGTCCATGGAGACTCCAGTCTGATCTCGTCCGTCACCTGTCCATCACCATTGCAAACAGGAAAGGGCTCAGAGTCGATCTTGGTGCAATCCCATTTTACCTTAAACCGGTCCGTCATTCCTACTGCACACCTCACCGCTGTCACACTGTCCTCATACATATCCTGCACGATCCTCACATACTTCTCCACCACTCCCGACTTCCTCATACAATGCCAACTCCTCTCTTGGCACCCTATCATAAGCTTTCTCCAAATCCACAAACACACAATGTAACTCCTTCTGGCCTTCCCTATACTTCTCCATCAACATTCTCAAAGCAAACATTGCATCAGTGGTGCTCTTTCCTGCATAAACCCATATTGCTGCTCACAGATTGTCACCTCTCTTCTACCTAGCTTCCACTACTCTTTCCCACAACTTCATGGTGTGGCTTAACAACTTTATCCCTCTGTAATTTCCACAGCTCTGCACATCACCCTTATTCTTGAAAATCGGAACCAGTACACTTAATCTCCACTCCTCCGGCATCCTCTCACTTTCCAAGACTTTATTAAACAATCTTGTTAACAACCCACTGCCATCTCTCCTAAGCACTTCATGCCTCCACTGGTATACCATCTGGGCCAACCGCCTTTCCACTTTTCATCTTCTTCATAGCAGTCCCTACTTCATCCTTACTGATCCACCCCACTTCCAGATTCACTATGTCCACCTCTTCCAACCTTCTCTCTCTCTCATTTTTCTTCGTTCATCAGCTCCTCAAAGTACTCATCCACCTTCTCAACACACTCTCCTCGCTCGTCAGCACATTCCCATTTGCGTCCTTTATCACCCGAACCTGCAGCACATCCTTCCCAGCTCGGTCCCTCTGTCTTGCCAATCGGTATAAATCCTTTCCCCTTCTTTGTATCCAACTTCTCATACAGCTCGTCATATGCCTTTTCCTTGGCCTTTGCCACCTCTCTTTTTGCCTTTCGCCGCCACTCCTTGTACTCCTGCCTACTTTCTTCATCTCTCTGACTATCCCACTTCCTTTTCGCCAACCCTTCTTCCTTATACTTTCCTGTACTTCCTCGTTCCACCACCAAGTCTCCTTATCTTCCTTCCTCTGTCCAGATGTCACACCAAGTACCTTCCTAGCTATCTCCCTCACCACTTCTGCTGTAGTTGCCCAATCATCCCACCCATCTTTACCACCATCCAACGCCTGTCTCACCTCCTCCCTAAATTTCACGCAACAGTCTTCCTCCTTCAGCTTCCACCATCTGGTCCTTGGTTCAGCCCTCACTCTCTTCCTCAACCTCACCTCTAAAGTCATCCTACAGACCACCAATCGATGCTGTCGAGCTACACTCTCCCCTGCCACCACCTTACAGTCCCTAATCTCTTTCAGGTTGCATCTCCTGCTTAAGATGTAATCCACCTGTGTGCACTTTCCTCCACTCTTGTATGTCACCCTGTGTTCCTCCTTCTTCTTGAAATACGTATTTACCACTGCCTTTCATTCTTTTTGCAAACTCTACCACCATTTGCCCTTCCACATTTCTCTTGTTGAGACCGTACCTACCCATCACCTCCTCATCCTCTTTATTCCCTTCCCCAACATGCCCATTGAAGTCTGCTCCAATCACCACTCTTTCATCCTTGGATACACTCTCCACCACTTCATCTAACTCACTCCAGAAATCTTCTTTATACTCCATCTCACACCCCATATGTGGGGCATATGCACTGATGATTTCATCATCACCCCTTCAATTGCCAACTTCACACTCATCACTCGGTCAGACACTCTCTTCACCTCCAATACCCTCTTGACATAATCTTCCTTCAGGATTACCCCGACACCATTTCTCCTCCCATCCACACCATGGTAGAACAGTTTGAAACCTCCTCCAATGCTCCTAGTCTTACTCCCATCCACTTGGTCTCTTGTACACACAGTATGTCCACCTTTCTTCTCTCCATCATGGATGTAGATAATTTTTTCCCACACAGGGATCTGATAGGCTAGGTAATGGTGCAAAAAGGACTACACCTGAAATGTACTGGAGCCGGCAGATTCGGGACGAGTCTGGTAGAGAGGAGGGGGTAGTGTGATGGTTTTCGGAGACCCGGGGAGGCACGTACAGGAAACCTCGTGTACTCCATAGTATATGGTCTAGCTACATTGCCTCTCCCTCGTATCAGTGGAAATGGGTGGATATCAACTCAGGATTTGGGGGGGGGGGGGGATACTCATCCAACGAGAAATCTAGTTTTGTATTTTTAATTAATTTTCTGTAATTTGTAGAATTTGTGGATTACGATATGTATTATAAAGGTGGAAAAATTCTGATTTAATGAAATTTAATTCCAGGCTATAAGGCAACAATAGGTGAAACTTTTGTAAGGGGGTGTAGACTTTCTATCGGCACTGTATATCAGAATAATAATATAATCAATTAATAGTAGTTGTATAATTAATAATATCTGATTAAATAGAGGTGGGGGAGGGGGGGAGAAGGAACACTAAGAAACAATCTTTTCAACAAGGATAGCACAATGTAGATTTTTATAAATGTGCAAAATATTACTCCTTTCCAGGTGGTGTACTGAAACAGCAATACAATTGACAATGCACATGCAGTGGTACAAAAGGAAGTGTCAAACACATACAGTAGACCTTGGTACACCTACCGGTGAGAAGTCAATCGGGAAATAGCAAGAAGTAACTTCAAAGAACTCCTCATCATAAGGCCCTGTTGAGAAATGAAGGGGAGTGTGAAACTACATCAAAATTTCTCTAGCTGCTCCACAGCAGCAGCCACCCTTAAAACTTAGAATTCTTGCTTTACGTAAAAACACAAGTCAAGAGTCCAGTAATTCTATGCAGGTGCAAGCCATTGGTGGCATCTCAAAAAGAAAATCCACAGGTGGCACAAACCCGGTGTTTCTGGGATACAGACGTTCTAATACTATAATTTGCACGTATATACACGCACCAAGCTGAAAGCCATGGCGGAGTATGTCGTGGGCAATGTGGAATGTCACAAGGAGATTCCTCGGGTCCTTTTCACCATCCATAGCCTGAAGGAAGCCATACACAAAGTCTGCACCGAGGTCCTTCAATTCTGGAAAAAAACAAAAAAAACAGGACAAAGCAAAGGGTGGCCTCTGGTTCGGATTAAATCATCGCAGTGTGCAGCAATGCCATCATAAGATGAAATTCCATTCTCCCCACTGTGCAGCAGCTGGACAAAAATATGATGCAGGATGCTTGAAACAGAATTGATCAACTGTACACAGCAATACGAGTTTGTAAAATAGTTTATAACTTGATAACGTAATCCAACGTGAATACGTACAGGTCCACCCGTGTTAGATGTCAACCCACTGTTACATGATAACGCCCGATTTCTGAGCCGTTTGCAGTATGAACGTGTTTTCTAAATGACCGAGCCAATTTTTTTTCCACCCGTTACACGCACCTGTTTATAAAGATTAATGTTTGTGAACATCTCCCTGAAACGTCTATTTAAATGTAATATTTTTCGGTGAAAGCTACTCAAGGTTTCTGGGTTGTATACAGTAAGTACTGTAGTCGGTAATCACACTGACTCCAACCTTCTGATTCCCAAAAAACTGCCGATATCGGCTAAGCGTGTGTGTGTGTGTGTGTGTGTGCGTGTGTGTGTGTGTGCGTGTGTGTACACATATGTGGGTTTCAGAATGTGGAATGGAGTCCTCCGAGGGCAGGCTCAAAGCGTCCACCTTCAATTCAGTAAGGGGGTCACTCATGGACCAAGATGTGAAGTTTTCTGTTCTCAAAGTTTTGTGCCGAGGGCTCTCTTCAGGATTGTCACTGAGCTCCGGACGGCTTCCAATCGTAGTTTGTTTGTTATAATATTCCCAGGGATGGTTTTTAGCTCACCTGTAAAAGTAGTTCAGGGGAGCTTATCGGATGGTGCGTCGTCCGTCCGTCCGTCCACAAACACTCGCAATTTCTTCTCAGAAACGACACATATGATTTCAATGAAATTTGACCACAACCTTCATCACCCGTGATGTACCAAGGTTTGTTCATGTCATTAAAAAATAAATTCATAGGTATTTACTTTCTTCTCCATTATATATTTTGTAGGTCATCCACACCTACCAGTGGTTGCCTGGTTATCATATCTAGTCACTACCACGTCAGCACCCAGGGATATTGCACCCATGTTTAATATCTATGTGAGGTTCTTTGTCATCATTCCAGCAAGTCCAGCTATCAGTGGTACAACTTTGGCATTCTTCAGCTTCCAGGATATTCTCACTTCATTCTAGAGGTCTTGGTGTTTGGTCATTTTCTTGATTTCTGCATCGTTTATTCCAAAATCACTGCGATCAACACCTCAATTAGCAATGCCTTCTTCTCTTTTTTTTGTACCTAAGTATGATATTTAGTCGCAATGCTTTGTTTTTGATGTTCACACTCGATGCGATCATTAGTTCACACCTGAGTGGTAGGTACTTCCATGTTTTCAGTGATATTTTCTGGAAATGGACATCAAAGTTTTTTTTAGATGTGCCAGCGGATTACTTTATAAACTCTGTTGTGTCGTTGTGTGTTCAGCTGTTCTGACATGAGTTTGTTTTTGTGTGTTTGTGTGTGTGTTAGGTCATTAAGCATAACATATAGTTATCTTTACTCTCTCTATCGAGTGCAGCCTGTGGCTGCTGGTTGCATCATTGGTTGGGACGCGGCTGTGCCACTTGATGCAGTGTCCCCTTACAGTGCTCTTGGTACTCATTTTGCCGACCTTGGAAGGATGACAGGCTGAGTCAACCTCCTGGTGTATTAATTCAGCGGCTCAACGGGGCTTGAACTCAGGAACCTAGGATCCCAAGCCGCCACCCTAACCCCTAAGCCAACACCAGGCTTGTTATCTTTACTACCCCACCTCCACCCCTCACCTTTCTCTCTTTATTATATATATATATATATATATATATATATATCTCCTTCTCCCCACCCCCTCCCCCACGGTATAGCTATAGCAACGTTTGGTGAGGCATAGCTCCCCCCCCCAATTCCTCACCTTCCCCCTTTCTCACCCTTCCCCTCCCTCCTGCCTCCTCTCTCTCTCCTCTCCTCCTCTCTCTTCTATATATATATATAACGGGTGTAGAGGCGTGCGCCTGTAATCCGGCTACTCGGAGGCTTGGGTTGGAGGATCGCTTGAGGACGGGTGCTCTGCGCTGGGCCGTGCTATGAGAGGGTGTAGGACAGCCCGGAATCATGGCGAAACCAATCCTTATCCCTGTGTCGTAAGAGGCGACCAGGGTTGTGTCAGGAAGGGCATCCGGCATAAAACCTGTGCCAAATCAGTATGCGGATCATAACGGATGATCCGCTGTGGCGACCCTAACGGGAGCAGCCGAAAGAAAAGAACAAACTATATATATATATATATATATATATTATATATATATATATATATATATATATGTGCGTGTGTGTTGCTATGTCTGACCTCGTTCTTGGGAATAGTGCAGTAATTGGTCTTTATTTTGATTAGTGATACTTATGACATCACAATTCAGGTGGTGTGGCAGCCATGTTGGAAAAGTAAAAATATTTGGACCTCTGCATCTCCGAAACTCCTCCACGGAAAAAAATTAAACATGGCACATGTGAAGTACTCTCCATGGGAAATAAGTGATTTTTTTTAATGATGTCATAGGTGGCTTCGTTATGATGTCATAACTGCATAAGTTGAACACTTTACCTGATCAGCATGAAGATTTTTGAGGGTCATTTAGGGCTAAATTGTATTGGGTCTTTTTCTTGTCTTTAATGTTATTTTATCAAAATGAACCTATCTTAACAAGAGTCCTTCCACTTTGCTTCCAGGGCCACAAAAACTAGGATCAAAATTCAATTGTAGATTAACCAGATAATCATGTTTTGCTTACAAAAGCTCTCGGTAAGAAAACGCAACAAAATGCATAAATTATATCTCTTACCATCACGCCTAATGTCCATGAAGTTGGCAATGATACTGAAGATGCTCCGCCGATCAACCTGAATCAATGACTGAAACAAAGAAATAAGGTAGAAGTTGGAAATATCAAATCACAGAAATTTTATATTCATGTTTCATCAGACATCAAGCCATTCCTGAAAACAATTTTTTTGGGGGGGAATGGTGTAGGACAATGGGGATAGAGGAAGATGGGGAGGGGGGTTGGGTTAGGAGGTGGGTGGGCAAAATAATAATAAATAAAAAAACAAAAAATGTCTGAGCAGGGGTTACCACTAGTCATTACCCAATATGCATCCCACACTGACCAAACCTAAACAGCCATTAACTAGAACGGCACTTGGTCGAGCGCATACCTCTGCCAGGCTAAACAATTTACATTTTGTATGATTCCATTGATAGGCCAGATCTGAATCTGGACCTGAACCAAAATCGAATCGGCTCGTTCTCGTCACCCACCCAACCTGCCCACCAAATTTCATCCGAATCCATCCACAACTTTGAGATATCCTGCTCACAGACAAATAAATAAACAGATGGGGTGAAAACATAACCTCGGTACAGCAGAGATGGTCGAGGTAAATAAGTTTATCTTTTGCTTCCCACAATTTCTTTATGACACCACTCAACCCTTCATTACACCACAACTCGGTGGTGTAATGGTTGGAGCATCTGCTCCGAGTCTGGAAAATTGGCGGTTCGAAACCTGGTGGAGTCATACCGAAGAATTTAATCATCAAGCGAATAAGCAGCACGTACCTGTTGGAGGTACATGCTGCTTACTTGCTTGGTGCTCAGCATTTAGAGGACAGGACATGGACAACCCCCTTTGTTTGGTATTTCATGCAGAGAGAGGGTAAAAACCTCTCTCAATTGCTGAACTTAGTGAGAAGAGAAAAATGACGTCACAGAGATGGCGTCACCGGTACCCAAAAGTACACTGGGAGGTTGCGTCACCATGAACCCCCACCAGTAGAACACAAGTACACGTTAAAGGAGAGATGATGATGGGTAATGTCTGTACAGGCCTCACCTGCACCTGCACTTCACAGAACAGTGCTTTCAGGATGTCAACGGCCAGGCCTTTGGGCAGTAATGGTGATACGCTCTGCGTAACACAGGTAAATGGATTTCACCAAACATTTCACTCACCATCACTGGAACAACTACCAAACAATTTAATGAATGCGCTTCCATCAAGATCCGACAGTGAGGAACTGACCAGGCATAGAAAGCCCTGCAGGATGGCAGGAAGCAGAGTGTAGTGATCCTTCAACTTTTCTTTGTAGAACTTGCAGATAACCACCACTGAAAACAAGATGGGGAAAAACACACACACACACACACGCACGCACGCACGCACGCACACTGGATGATCATGCCAACACATACATAGAATTTTAACAAGCATCCTCTTTTT
>CM068954.1:4172802-4196197 GCA_035128595.1 Eptatretus atami
AATAGCCAAGCTCTTTGATGGTTGAGGGGAGGTGTCTTAATAGTCATAATTTGGGGTGGGGGGGGGTGGAGCAGGGTGTTGCATTTGCTGTCGCAGTACCTGGGTGCAGGTGATGTTTATTGTAATATGCCGCACATACAAAAGCCCTTTTTCACTGGACCAACTGATCTTTGGTTTCTTCTACAGGCTTTACTTGACACATGCAGAAACCAATGTGCGGCTGCGTGGAACTCTGCTGCTGTCTTCCGTCGTGAACACTGTGTTTCAAAATTCAATGAAAAAGAAAGTGAGGCCAATCCACCACTCCTACAAAACAACGTATTCTATCATTAAACGGGTAGCACTCGTCCAGGCCTATTAGCCGATTAGCCATGTTTTCAGTTGGTAACGTGCGTGGCCGGTGCACATAACCATTCCCCTCGGCCCTTGTTCCATTTTCAACAAAATTACTTTTAAAAGCCGACCCGTGCTTACCCGAGAACGCATGGGATGATAGAGAGCAAAGTTAATAGTTTTCTGTTGGACAAAACTGGTCCTTGATGCTGGCGTCGTGTCGTTTAATCTGCAATTTTAAAATCTGACACAGCCCCTGTGGTTATTTGGTGGCACTTCCTCAAATTGCTTTGATTTCTTCAAATAACAAAATGAACAAACTATTAAAAAATAAAATGGTTGTGTTGCACGACTCGGTGTTTGGTCAAAGGTCCATTTTTAGGTTGTTTCTCCGAAATAAGCTCGTCGAGTGCGTCGTAGTGCCTGCCGTATGTACGTCCATGAACATTTACCAAAACATCATCTCACAAACTACACGGCCGACATGGAGCAAATTTTGTACATGTACCAGGACAGCAAGGCCTCATGGGGTCGTGCAACAAAACATTCTTATTTTATCATGCACCAAAACTGAATATTTATTGAAAAATCTTCTCAGAAACTGCCAGATTGATCCAGGCCAAGCTCGTCATGAGGCATTAGGACCATGCCATAACCTTAAGTTGTGTTCCTCATGGCCGACCCCCCCCCCACCGGAAAGGGGGGCCATGGACCCCCTTCCTGAATCCCTCATTTTCACGGAAACATTTCCACAACTTACACGAGCAATGCGGACCAAATTCGGTCCAATGCATCAGGACAGTCAGATCTCACGGGTTGTGCTCCTCATCCGGATCCACCCACTAAAAGGGAGTTATTGGGGGGTTTTGCCCCAATATTTGGGTTTTTTATTTTATTTTAATACAATGTTGAGGCTCATATGAGAGCTAACACACAGAATTGTACACGTGGAGCAGGAGAGGGAAGGAAAAAAACAGTGGGGAACAGAGATTAGATCTGTTGAAGTGCGAGGGCGAGGTAACAGGGTAACAAGATGGACACTCCAAGGCATCGCAGACAGAGGCGGGGGGGGGTGGGTTGAGGCCAGAGAGGAGACGGTAGAAGACAGAAACACCACCGACCTGCCTGCGGTGAGAGAGTGAGAGGCCCAAAGACTCAGCCTCACCGCGGGGATATACCAATGATCCTAAATGCCTTGGTTTCCACAAGCGTGAAGCCGAGAAAGGTGAGAGGCAGGAGCAACCAGCCCATTGGGGAGAGCAGTACTCCATCAGGCTGTGACGAAGCTTTGTATTGTGATCGAGCTCAGGTGGGCCGAGTAAGGACTTTGCACGAGGATGCCCAGTCGGCGACTGGCTTTGGAGGCCAGCTTTTAAATGTGGCTTTCCCAGGAAAGATCATGGCAGATCGTAAGACCCAGATGCTTGAATGGAAGGACCTCTTCAGGGTTGTTGAGAAAGTAGATGAGGCATTGGGGGGGGGGGTTTTGGTTCCGGACGGTCCTTTCAGAGAGACATGGTGAGAGGTGAGATTTGTCAGTGATTGAAAGACATCCGGGAATTGAAATTCATTGAAAGATATATAAATCATTCACCTTTTCCATCTCCTCTCATGCGCTTCTGTCCTCTTCCCTTTCATATGTATTTTTTCCCCATCTCTGCTCGTGTGAGCTTCCTCCTCATTGGTGCACATCCCATGGGGGTGGGCCACGATGCAGTCTGTGTAAAATGCCTCGTCATCTTATTAAGCTTTAAATGCAGCCCCGCCCCTCCCTTCACGTGCCAAGGCCGTGATGAGAGCCCATGCCCCCTCCGTCGCGCGCAAGCATTCATGTGTACAGTCCTGCACTGTACCATGCCTGCGAGATGTGCCGCACCCCACCATGCACGGCAAAAGCACTGTGCCACGAACATGCATGTGAGAAATGGACACCAGTCCCATGCGGTGAAGGTAACCGATCAACAAGAAGGATTAATGACCTCAGATGGACCGACGTGCCAATTAAGAAATGCGTGAATGGAGGAAAACGAGAGGGATTCTGCCGGACCGAGGCACGACCGAACAGCTGTGAGGCCGAAGGTGAAGTAGGGATTGAAGGTAGCAGAGGAGTTTGAACGGAACAATGGGGTGAAGGAGGAACATTGAAAGGAGTATGGGGGGTGATAAATAACGGACTGGTGGTTAAAGGAGGGATTGTTGAAATGAGAGGAAGGGGGGGGGGGGCGTAAAAGGAAGACATCACACAGGGGAACTAACTTACCAACCCATGCCCCCCCCCCCGAGCAACCCCTTGACAAGGACCAAGGACTATCTACACATAGACTAATGAAATAACTGAATGCCCAAATTTCCCGCTCTTCCACTGGGGTAGTTTCCAAAACCGTAGCAATAATGTATACGCGAGGGTTACATTCCGGAGGATTGGAAAACAGGGTTAATTGTGCCGATATGGAAAGGGAAGGGCAATGTTCAAGATCTGGGAAGTCCAGACTCCAGGGGCATTACGCTCCTCAGTCATGTAATGAAGGTGCTGCAGAGGATTCTGGAGAGGAGGATAAGGAAGAGCGTAGAGATGGAGATCGGAGAAGAGCAGCAGGGGTTGGAAAGGTAGTGGGACGATGGATGGGATGTTTGCTGCTGAGACATCTGGTCGAGAAGAGGTTGGAGGTGCAAGGTGAGATGGCATTGGGACTGTGTGACCTCGGAGAAGGCCTCCAACTCTGTCCCGGGAGAGATGATGATAGCAATACTGAGATGGATGGAGTGCCGGAAGCAGAAGTCAGGTTTGTACAAGGGAACGAAGGAACAGTTTTCGTTGGTCCTGGAATGTCTGAGGAGTTCAGTGTGAACGATGTTTGAGGCAGGGAAGCTCTCTCAGCCCTTCGTGTTTATTCATGGTGATGGAGCTGGTAAGCAGGAAGGTTGAGTTTGGGGAGGATGTGGTATGGGACGCTCTGGCTGTTGCGGTGGAGAGTGGACGGGAGATGCAGGAATTGCTGGGGCAGTGGAAGAGGTATTTGGGAAACATCGGCTAGATGAGTATGGAGAAGATTGAGGTGATGTTGGGAGCAGCAGAAAAAAAGAAAATTAATATTAGGTTAGAGGGGAAAGAATCAGGCAGGAAATAGGTTCGAGTATCTGTGAGGAACAGTGTAAAAACGCATGCCTCCAAGGCAATGCACACAACATACAGCGATCCCAAGACAGTTATAAGACAGATCCCAATACACATACTATTGAAATAACTGTCTTGGATCGCTGTATGTTGTGTGCCTTGCCTTGGAGGCATGCGTTTTTTACAGAACCGCAACAATACTTTTGGAATGTTCCTTTTTACAGTGACACCGTGTGATATATGTCTATTAAATACAATACTGTTTTGAACATCAGTTGCACCTGACGTCGACACGACGTACGTCTATTAATAATATATTTTATTTTATAGAGCACTTTTCAAACACAAAGAAATCTCAAAGTGCTGAACAAGAGAAAAATCAGTTTGGTCAAGTAAAATTACGTACTACTTGGAATGTACCTTTCGGACGCTTTTAGACTGCTGAGACCCTTCGACCGTTCAAGACCCAAAGACCCTTTAACCCCTTTTACACCCTTCAACAGCTTAGACCCTTGACCATCGAGACCATTTGGACCTTTCTATATTACAATTAAATTTCAAATGAATATAATATCACCAATATTTCAAATAAATTTATACAAAATAAATGTTTGTTTTTTTTGATCGTTTCACAATCATGACAACACGTAACTGGACGTCATTCTCTGCAACGACGTGGTGAGAGCGAGCGTAGCGAACCGATCCACGCTAGTTTATGAAAATGTAGCGGACGCCGCTCGATTGCTCGTGTTTTCATCACGTTCAAGGATCGAACAAAGATATGTTGTGACACCGAGCTTTGCTGTTGGCATTTTGGAAGAAATACAATTTATTTATTTTTTTTCCTTTTTGGGGGTCAAAAACACATCCCTTACACCCAAAAGGAATGTGGTCGGAGATCATTTCATATTTCCTTTACATAGCCTATAAAGATTTCGGCACTACATAGCGATTTAAATTTTTTTTATAAATTACAACTTTTTTTTTTCAATTTTTTGTTTTTTTGTTTTTTTTTGCCTAAATATTCCCACGGCACTTCACTGATCAACCACTCAAAGTTTACCGAAGATCCATTCCGACTCTCTGATAAAATGGCGACAACTAATTGCTGTCTTTGTATAGATGGTGGGATGGCAGGAATAGCCCAGAGCCTAACGTATGCACCATCTCCTGATGTGAACGTCTAGCCTGGGTTCGAATCCTCGCCGAGGTCAACAAACTTTCATCCTGGTATTTCACCAATATTGCAAACGCTGGTAGGACAGATTACAATGAAACGGTTAGAAACAGATTAAAATGTGTCAAACGAAGCACAAGGTTACAAAAGAGAGGATGCTTGTTAAAATTCTAGTTGTGATGTGTGTTGTGTGTGATGTTTGTCATGTGCGTGGTGTCGTGCGTGCGTGTGGTGTTGGTGGTTTTTCCCAATCTTTTTTTCAGTGGTGGTTATCTTGCAAGTTCTACACAAGAAAAAGTTGAAGGATCACTAACTTCTTGCTTCCTGCCATCCTGCGGGCTTCTGTGCTGGTCAGTTCCTCACTGGTTCGGATCTTTGATGAAGCGCATTCATTAAATTGTTTGGTAGTGTTTCCAGTGATGGTGTTAAATGTTTTGGAGAAATCCATTTACCTGTGTTCGCAGAGCGTATCACTTACTGCCAAAGGCTGGGCCGTTGACATCCTGAAAGCACTTCTGTGAAGTCATTTCTTATGTGAGGTGGGCCTGGTACAGACATTACTCACATCATCATCTCTCTTTATACGATTGTACTTGTGTTCTAACTGGTGGGGTTCATTGGTTGACGAACCTCCCAGTGACTTTTGGTACGGGTGACTGCCATCTCTGTGACGTCATTTTCTCTTTCACTAAGTTCAGCAATGAGCGAGGTTTTTACCCTCTCTCTGCTATGAATTACCAAACAAAGGGTTGTCCATGTTCCTTGTCCTATCTAAATGCTGAAGCACCAAGCAAGTAAGCAATTACCTCCACAGGTACGTGTGCCTTATTCGCTATGATGCATTACAATTCTTCGGTATGACTCCACCCAGGTTTCGAACCGCCCAATTTTCCAGACCGGAGCAGATGCTCCAACCATTCAACCACCGAGTTGTGGTGTAATGAAGGGTATGAGTGGCGTCATAAAGAAATTTGTGGGAAGAAAAGATAAACTTATTTACCGTAACCATCTCTGCTGTACGAGGTTATGTTTTTCACCCATCTGTTTATTTATTTGTCTGTGAGCAGGATACTCAAAGTTGTGGATGGATTCGATGAAATTTGGTGGCAGGTTGGGTGGTGACGAGAACGACCGATCTCGATTTTGTTCAGGTCCAGATTCAGTCTGCCTAATCAATGGAATCATTACAAATGTAATTGATTGTTCAGCCTGGCAGAGGTATGCTGCTCGAACCAAGTGCCGTTTCTAGTTAATGGCTGTTTAGGTTTTGGTCAGTGTGGGATGCATTGGGTAATGACTAGGTTGGTAATGACAGACCCTGCTCAGCATTTGTTTTGTTTTTTATTTATTATTACTTATTTGCCCACCCACCTCTAACCCAACCCCCCCATCTTCCTCTATCCCCATTGTCACAACACCATTCCCCCAAAAAAAATGTTTTCAGAATGGCTTGATGTCTGATGAAACATGAATATAAAATTTCTGTGATTTGATATTCCAACTTCTACCTTATTCTTTTGTTTCAGTCATGATTTCAGGTGATACGGCCGGAGCATCTCAGTATCATTGCCAAACTTCATGGACATTAGGCGTGGATGGTAGAAGAGATTAATTTTATGCATTTTGTTGCGGTTTTTCTTACCGAGACTTCTTGTAGCCAAAACATGATTATGCTGTGTTAATCTACAATTTGAATTTGATCCTATTTTTGTGGCCCTGGAAGGCAAAAGTGGAAGGACTTCTTGTTAAGGATAGGTTCATTTTTGATAAAATAACATTTAAAGACAGAAAGAAGCCCAATACAATGTTGCCCTAATGACCTCAAAATCTTCATGCTGATCAGGTAAAGTGTTTCAACTATGCAGTTTTGACATATAACGAAGCCACCTAATGACTATCATTAAAAAAAATTCCTTATTTCCCATGGAGAGTACTCACATTGTGCCATGTTTAATTTTTTCCGTTGGAGGAGTTTCGGAGATGCAGAGCGTCCAAATTTTTTTACTTTTCCAACATGGCTGCCACATCAACCTGAATTGTGATGTCATAAGTATCACTAATCAAAATAAAGACCAATTACTGCACTTATTCCCAAGACGAGGTTCAGACATAGCAACACACCGCACTATTATATATATATATAATACAGTGGGAGAACAAGTTATTTGATTTACACTGTCCCGATTTTGCAGGTTTTCCCACTTACAAAGCAGTAGAGGCTCTGTAATTTTTATCTACGAGTACACTTTCAACTGTTTGAAAGTACGGATCTACACAAAAAATCCCTTGAAAATCACATTGTATGAATTTTAAAATAATTAATTTGCATTTTATTGCATGAAATAAAAGTATTTGATAGCTATCAGAAAAACAGAACTAAAATTGGTACAGAACCTTTGGTTTGCAATTACAGAGATCAGACGTTTCCGTTAGTTCTAACCAGGTTTGCACGACTGCAGCCAGTTTTTGGCCCACTCCTCCATTACAGATCTTCTCCAGATTCCTTCAGGTTTCGGGGTGTCGCTGGGCAACACAGACTTTCACTCCTCCAAAAGATTTTCTATTGGGTTCAGGTCTGGAACTAGCTAGGCCACTCAGACTTGAGATACTTCTTACGGAGCCACTCCTAGTTCCCTGCTGTTGTGTTTCGG
Organism: Eptatretus atami; assembly: GCA_035128595.1. Taxonomy (NCBI): domain Eukaryota; kingdom Metazoa; phylum Chordata; class Myxini; order Myxiniformes; family Myxinidae; genus Eptatretus; species Eptatretus atami. Next base: position 4,180,079 of record CM068954.1, read on the forward strand.
GTTGTTGTCATGCTGGAAGACCAAGCCACGACCCATCTTCAATTCTCCTTGTTGAGGAAGGAGGTTTGTTGGCCAAGATCTCGCGATACATGGCCCCATCAATCCTCCCCTCAATACGGGTGCAATCTCCTGTCCCCTTTGCAGAAAAAAAGCATTTCCCCAAAGAATGATGTTTCCACCTCCATGCTTCACGGTTGGGATGGTGTTTCTTGGGTTGTATCATCCTTCTTCCTTTCCTCCAAACACAGCGAGTTGGAGTTTAAACCAAAGTCTTTTTGGTCTCATCAGACCACATGACCTTCATCCCATTCCTCCTCTGGATTCATCCAGGTGGTCATTGGCAAACTTCAGACGGGCCTGAATTGCGCTGGCTTGAGAGAGGACTTGCGTGCGCTGCAGGATTTTAATCCATGACGGCGATAGGTGTTACTTATGGTTTCTTTGTGGCGTGTGCGCGCGAGACTCTCTTCAGGTCATTGACCAGGTCCTGCCATGTAGTTCTGGGCTGATCCCTCACCTTTCTCATGATCACTTGAGGCTCCACGAGGTGAGATCTTGCATGGAGCCCAGACCGAGGAGATTGACTGTTATTCTTGAACTTCTTCCATTTTTCGAATATTGCGCCAACAGTTTGTTTGCCTCTCACCAAGCTGCTTGCCGTATTCGTCCTGTAGCCCATCCCACCTTGTTGCAAGTCTACAATTTTGGCCCTGATGCCTTAGCTCTCTGTTTCTGCCACTGTGGAAAGTTGGAGTCGATTGATTGAGTGTGGAAGCTGTTCTTTTTTGCAGATAACGAGTTCAACAGGTGCAGTTAATACAGAGGTTAATGAGTGTGAGTGAATGGGAGGCTTCTTAAGACAAAACTAACAGGTCTGCTGAGAGCCGGATTCTTACTGGTATGGTACGGTGATCAAAACTTATTTCATGCAATAAATGCAAAATTAATTATTTTAAAAATATCATACAATGTGATTTTCAGACTTTTTGTTTTTTGATTCCGTCTTTTCACGTTGAAGTGTACCTATGATAAAAAATTAACCAGACCTCTACGTGCTTTTGTAGGGGAAAACCTGCAAAATCGCAGTGTATCAATATGTTCTCCCCACTGTATTATATATATATATATATATTATTATAATATATATATATATAAATATATATATATATATATATATATATATGTTGTTCTCTTCTTTCGGCATGCTCCCGTTTAGGGGTCGCCACAGCGGATCATCCGTTTATGATCCGCATTACTGATTTGGCACAGGTTTTATTGCCGGATGCCCATTCCTGTCAAACCCTGGTCGCCTTTCTTACGATCACAGGAATAAGATTGGGTTTCGCCATGATTCCCGGCTGTCCTACACCCTCTATGCTACGGTCCCAGCGCAGAGCACCCGATCCTCAATGCGATCCTCCAACCCACAGCCTCGAGTAGCCGGATTTACAGGCGCACGCTCTACACTCCGGGTTCATCTCAACGTCTTCTGGGACGGCTTGCACCAGGTCAAAACTCAGCAACAGGTTGTCACACGTAATCAGTTGTTCGTACGCAGCAAAAGGCTAAGGGCACGGCTGTGCCGCTGATACGGTGCCCTCTGTAGGTCAGGGCAGGAATTTGTAATTGGTTGAGGGTGCCGGTGATAGCTCGCCTACGCTTCATGAAAGACACCGTGGGACCTTCTTTACTGCCCATCATCGAATCATCATTTCATGTGCAGTCTGTGGCTGCATCATTGCTGGGAGCGCAGCTGTGGCGCTGATAAAGTGCCCCGTTTACAGTAAGCTTCTACTCATTTTGCCGATCTCTTAAGGATGACAGGCCGAGTCATCCCTGGGGCTCAAACTCAAGATGCTAAGATCTTTAGCAAGCCACCTTAACGGTTAAGCTCACACCAGGCTGTCCACCAACTAATGCTGGCAGACGGGACACCCGTTTAATGTCCATCCGAAGAACGGCGCACACACATTGATGAATCACCATACCTGTGAAACACCAGAATGACAGTTTATTGCTGTGTCGGGATTCAAGCCGAAGCAAGATAGCTTTGAGGGGAGTGTGTGTACCTGTAGGCCATCCTATCAGCCCTGTTCACATAATTATTTGGGACTTTGTCCGATTCTGACCAAAAGTACTATACAAAGTCGGAAGAGCTATGTGGTGTTGCACATCGTCTTCACGAGGACGGTGTTAAGGGACAACAGATGATATGCATTCGTTGTGCTTATTAAATAAATAAACTGTACAACCACGATGAATCACATACAGTACAGAGACGTGGCCACAAATTAAGACAATTACAATTGTAACGAAGTTTTAACACCTTTCAAGCAATAATATTCCTTGGACATTATTCATGGGTATCACGATCAAGGTGGTAACCATTATACCCATTTACTTCATGCAACCCACGGACAAAGAAGGTCGACTACTCTGCGACACACCGTCTCGTTGATAAACTTGCGCAATCCCACCATTCACGACCAGCTGCACCAGAGTTTCGCGACCTTCCTGGAAAGACTACACTGCTCAAAAGTAGATATCAGTGGAGCGCGCATCTCCGCCAGGCTGAACAGGTTACGTTCTGTAACCAACCAACGAGCCGGATTCTCTCACGATGGATCCAAACTTACACAAAATGAAAAAAAACCTCATCATTCTTCCCTTTTTGGCGATAGAATAGCCATTCTGTAACAAGACGGGTGATTAAAAAGGTGTTTCTTGGTAATTCGGTCACAATCGGAAAAAAAAGGCAGGCGACGAACATGAATCAAATATCAGGTGCACAACTTCAGTGCAGGTGTGCCATTACGATGCAAGAACATCTCGGAAGTCCAAGCGGTCTTCAAGATTCCATGCTGGAAAAATTGAGCAATGACAAAACAAAAAGTCCACAATTGAGTCATGACCTTAAAATTAGGTCAAGGTCAAAAAAATGGGTCGACCCTGCACACTTTTTCACAGTTTTCATTCCGAAAGTCCACAATTAATGGCACTTTATGCCCTCGGGGCAACATGTGCACCCTTTATGCCCTCGGGGCAATATGTGCACCCTTTACGCCCTCGGAGCAACATGTACAACCTTTATGCCCTCGGAGCAACATGTTACAACCTTTATGCTCTCGGAGCAACATGTGCACCCTTTATGCCCTCGGGGCAATATGTGCACCCTTTATGCCCTCGGAGCAACATGTGCACCCTTTATGCCCTCAGGGCAACATGTGCACCCTTTATGCCCTCAGAACAACATGTGCACCCTTTATGCCCTCGGGGCAACATGTGCACCCTTTATGCCCTGGACGTGGAAACGCTTCACCAGCGACATCGACAAACATGGAGTTTGTAAAATGTCCAAAACGAACTTACCCCAAGGCATCGACAACCTGCAGTAACGACAGCCGTCCCTCTCGCAGCCCTGCACCAGGGAAACAGCAAAACACACCGCCCAAGGTTTCACATCAACATCCAAGTAAAACGACCCGGACACACCGAGGGAGACACGTCAATGTTCATTCACCGTCGGGTTACAACCGTTTACTCCCCAACAATCACCGTCAAGGCCCCGACATCCGAACTAGTCCCTCACACGGAGTGATCACTGGAGTGAAGGTGTTCACACCAAGGTAAATAAATCACCGTACCTGTACAAACAGCTAGGAGGGCCGAATGATCTTTCTCAAGCACGAACCGCTCGCACAACGTATCGACAGGACGCTCTCCCGCCATGACGTTCAATCGTTCGCTCCTGAATCAATCGCTATTCATTCCCCTGAGAATCGTTATTCATTCACAATTTTTATTCCGACTCAACGCAGGATTGCAGAGAATCGTGCGCAGATTGTTTAGAATAACAAGGACGAATCAAAAATCCTTTACACGAGTTAAGATCGATGTCAAAAACATGATTTAAATACGGTGAATGACAGCCTTGCTGACGATATCTGTTTTATACACCTCGAAACTTCATCGTTCTTAAACACAGCCTGGAATACTGCAATTACCTCGACGATGTGTGTGTAATAGATTATATATATATATATATATATATATATAATTTATACATATATGTATTTATTATATATATCATATATTTATTATATGTTTTATTATTTATTATTATATGATTTTATTATATCTACGAGTGGGTGCCGTACGTGCGAAAAAAAACAAAAAACTTTCAAACAACATCACAGGCCGTTCCTTCGCTCTCGTAAACAACGACTGGATTGGGGCATTGGTGTTTATCTGTATGGAATAGGCAAAGCCGAGAAGCGAACTTAGAATTCTTCTTACATTCGATGCTGCAATTTCGGTTACTTCGGCCTGGATTCGGGATCAGGGATCAAATAATTAAATCACGATTAAAAATTAATTTTGATGATGCGGGAGATATCTTTATTACCTCAACATTTACTACAACAACAACTACACCCCCGAGAACAGATCTCATCTAAAAAAAAAAATCCTCAACGTTACCTTCACAACGACAAACTACACCGCCTAGAACAGGGATCTCATCTAAAAAAATAAATATTACCTCAACATTACCTTCACAACAACAACTACACCGCCTAGAACAGGATCTCATCTAAAAAATTAATATTACTCCACTTACCTTCACAAACAACTACACCGCCTAGAACAGGATCTCATCTAAAAAAATTAATATTACCTCAACATTACCTTCACAACGAACAACTACACCGCCTAGAACAGGATTCTCATCTAAAAAATTAATATTACCTCAACATTACCTTCACAACGACAACTACACCGACTGAACAGGATCTCATCTAAAAAAATTAATATTACCTCAACAGTTACCTTCACAACAACTACACCGCCTAGAACAGGATCTCATCTAAAAAATTAATATTACTCAACTTACCTTCACAACAACTACACCGCCTAGAACAGGATCTTCATTCGTAAAAAAATTATATTTACCTCAACATTACCTTCACAACAAAACTACACCGCTAGAACAGGATCTCATCTAAAAAATTAATATTTACCTCAACATTACCTTCACAACAACAACTACACCGCCGAGAACAGGATCTCATCTAAAAAAATTAATATTACCTCAACATTACCTTCACAACAACAACTACACCGCCTAGAACAGGATCTCATCTAAAAAAATTAATATTACCTCAACATTACCTTCACAACGACAACTACACCGCCTAGAACAGGATCTCATCAGAAAAATTAATATTACCTCAACATTTATTCAAACAACTACACCGCCTAGAACAGGATCTCATCTAAAAAAATTAATTTACCTCAACTTACCTTCACAACAACTACCACGCCAGAACAGGATCTCATCTAAAAAAATTATATTACCTCAACATACCTTCACAACAACAACTACACCGCCTAACAGGATCTCATCTAAAAATTAAATATTACCTCAACATTACCTTCACACACAACAACTACACCGCCTAGAACAGGATCTCATCTAAAAAAAAATATAAATATTACCTCAACATTACCTTCACAACAACAACTACACCGCCTAGAACAGGATCTCATCTAAAAAAAAAATATATTACCTCAACATTACCTTCACAACAGCACTACACCGCCTAGAACAGGATCTCTATCTAAAAAAAAAATATTACCTCACAATTACCTTCACAACAACTAACTACACGCCTAGAACAGGATCTTCATCTTAAAAAAATTTATATTACCTCAACATTACCTTCACAACAACTACACCGTCCTAGAACAGATCTCATCTTAAAAAATTATATTACCTCAAATTACCTTCACAACAACAACTACACCGCCTAGAACAGGATCTCATATAAAAAAATTAATATTACCTCAACATTACCTTCACAACAACACTACACGCCTAGAACAGGATCTCATCTAAAAAAATAATATTACCTCAACATTACCTTCACAACAACACTACACCGCCGAGAACAGGATCTCATCTAAAAAAATTTATTACCTCAACATTACCTTCACAACAACAAACTACACCGCCTAGAACAGGATCTCATCTAAAAAAAATAATATTACCTCAACATTACCTTCACAACACAAAACTACACCCTAGAACAGGATCTCATCTAAAAATTTAATATTACCTCAACATTACCTTCACAACAACAATACACCGCTTAGAACAGGATCTCATCTAAAAAAATTAATATTACCTCAACATTACCTTCACAACGACAACTACACCGCCTGAACAGGATCTCATTTTGAAAAATAAATACTAGAAGCGAACGTCGTATTCTTCTAACATTCGCTTCTGACTTTACCTATAACTTGTTCACAACTGTATACGCAATTTCCGGTTACTTCGGCTGGATTCGGGTATCAGCGATCAAATGTAAATCACGATTAAAAATTATTTTTTGATGATGCGGAGATATCTTTATTAAATCAGTGGAGGAAATATACACCACGTCTGATATTATTTGGGTCTTTTCATGTCTCCGACGATGCCTTTATCTCCCGGCATGCTCATTCCCATGACAAAAACGGAAACAAAAAAAAAACAGAAGCAAAAAAAAAAACGGAAGCAAAAGGGTCTAGCCAACGACACGGATTCCAAATTGCCATGGTATTGGTTGTTGTTTGTTGTTGTTTCCTTTCTCTCATGTGCACGCGTTAAGTAATATTCACAAGATAAATAAAAACCCAATCGTGTTTATACACGCACAGCGTTTAAAAAAACCGGAAGCAAAAGGGTCATAGCCAACGACACGGATTTCAAAAATTGCCAGGGTATTTGTTGTTTGTTGTTTCCTATTCTCTCATGTGCACGCTGTAGTATGAAGCTCACTGCGTTCGCTATAATGCGCATAAGAAATCGAGAATTATTAGAATACAGTAAGTCATCACTATCCGGAAGTCCGTACGTTGTAACCCGTAATGTGGAACGCGGCTGAGGATCACTTCCCCAACGGCCATGCCTCCGCAGCAACGTGTCCTGTCATTGGTAATTAAGGCGCCCTTTCCCCATCGACCACGCCTAAGCAGCAACGTGTCCTGTCATTGGTTTGGTAAATAAATGGCCATAACTTGGAACCACTTGTCCGATTAATTTGTTGTGGATTTTCGCCAGTCCGGCGTGCGGGCGACCGCCTTTAGCTCAATTGCGGCGCGCGCGCCCACCGAACGAGCAATCTAGTCGCAGGTTTCGGATCAACGCCGAAACCCAGCTACGGGTGTTTTTAACCACACCATAAACCAGCCAACTTTCTGTCCACCGCGTACAGGGTCGATCGCCGAATTGTCGATGTACCTAATTATTCGCCAGAACAGAATGCCAGGAGTTTATACCTCAACGGAGCCTGCACGAAACGAGCCGCTTTAGCAGCTCGTTCCGTTTGTGATTGCCGAGCGGTTTTATATCGCCAAGCCCCGTCGGACCAGATGTACGTTTTATCGGCTTATAATCAGCCAGCTAATTATTCCGAACGCAATTATGGCAGTCAATGGGAGAAGGGACGCAACGAGCAGGTGACATTGACAAATGGGGACATTTATTTCCACACAGGCATGCAAGCAATGCAATTAATTGGGGGGGGAATGGGAAAAAGACACGAGCAAAAACCTACAGCCGATGTGTCTATTTATTATGTACATGCACTTAATCAGTTTACTTGGGTAGACAAGCACCACAGACTTTCATGCAAACCCCAAGAAAAAAGGAAGAACGGGCTCGTAAGCCTTTATAATTGCTCGGAGCCGGGATGACGAAGGACTGCGAGAGACGAGCGGGCTACCTGCCACCCTCTTGTGACTCGCTGGGCGACCTCGATGTCTCTGCCCGCACTCCAACCTCCGAACTCTCTAAGCTCTCTTCCCGACTCCACCAAACCAGCGCAGCGTGAACTGAACGCTCTCTCCAGCGCTCTTCTCCAATCGTTCGTTTTCTGTCGACGACCCGGCGCCTCCTCAACCGCTCAACTGGACTCCAGGCTCCAAACTCCATCTCCGGACTCCAACACTCAACTGGTTTCTCGGCGTTTCAGCATGGCCTTTTATCGGGTTGGGGGGGGGGGGGGGTCTTGCTCTTTCACCTTCGACCCTTCACCCCCGGCTGCTCCCCCTTTCGCCGTTGTGATCCGATTTTGCCGTCAAACGCGGCCGTGTTAGGAATCACCGGCTTCACGCGGACGAGTTGGAATCACCGCTTCACGTGGACGAGTTTGGATCACGGCTTCACGCGGTTGCGGTGAGATGGTGGGATGATGGCGGTTTGTGCAGAGGTGGTGAGGGAGTATGCGGTTGTGGAGAAGGGGTGAGGAGATGATGGCGGTTTGTGGAGAGATGGTGAGGAGATGTTGGCGTTGTGGAGAGGTGGTGAGGAGATGTTGGCGGTTTGGGAGAAGGTGGTGAGGAGATGTTTGTTTAAAATAAAAGACAGAAAAAGAATAACACTACCTCAAAGGTTCACAGCCCGGGACACAAATAATTCCCGTTATACATGGTGGGGAAATCTAACCTGAACACACATTACCGACATAACTGATCTCTGGGGAACCTGAATGGAGTTTTGTGAATTTCCACATCCGTAACAATATAAACCTTGAAAGGCACATCCACAGGTCCCAGCAATATACCTGGCAAGTTTCAATTAGATCGGACCAGTGGTTGCGAGAAACAGCGGTCACTCACGCGGTCTCACCACACACCACACACACACACACACACACACACACACACACACACACACACACACACACACACACACACACACACCACACGGAATTATTATATATATATATATATTTTTAATATATCTATATATATATATTTATTATTTATATATTATATATAATATTATATTACATATATACATTTTTTTTTTTCACACATATATGAGGCCGGCGAGGAGTGATGTAAGCGACATTTTTTAATGATATGATGATGATAGGCTCGGATGATAGGGAAGGGTTAAATAGTGCTATATGGCATTAAGTCCAAAATGGCCGATGTGGCCCTCATATCACTCTCCTCACGGTGCCTCATATACATACATACATACATACATACATATATACATACATGCGTGCTGTGTGTTGGCTTAATGGCTGGGGTGGTTGGCTTGGGATCCTGGGGTCCTGAGTTCAAATCCTACGTGTGCTGTTGAATTAATACCAGGTTGGGTTGGCTCTGCCCATATCCTGCCGAGGTCAACAAAATGAGTGCCAGCTTACTGGCATCCTGTGTCGAGTGGCGACCCGTCCAGGATTGTACCCAATAGCCAAGAAACTGTCTAGGCAGTACCAACGCTCTGCACGAGTATGGTCCAATGGATTATGGATGGAGGGAAGAATGGATTGAAGAGAGTGTGGGAGTTTATTCCAAAGACGGGAAAAAGACAAATAAAAGAGTGAAATGAGCAGTGATTCGTGATTTTGGTTGTTTTACCAGAAAGGGTTGCTGGCAGACCTTGAGCGCCCTGCGGAATAATGGGGGTGGGATATATCGCAGAAGAGCAGGGGGGGGGAGCGAGACTGGAGAGGAGACGGTGAGAGATAGAAAGACTACCGACTGCCTGTGTGAGAGGTGAGAGGCCAAAGATCGCCTCACCGCGGGAGATACCAATGATCCGAATGCCTTGGTTTCCACAGCGTGAAACCGAGAAAGGTGAGAGGCGGAGCACCAGCCCAGAGGGAGAGCAGTACTCCATCAGGCTGCGGACAAAAGCTTTGTAAGTGGTCAGAGCTCAGGTGGGCCGAGGAAGGACTTTGCACGGGAGGATTCCCAGTCGGCGACTGGCTTTGGAGGCCAGGTTGGAAATGTGGCTTTCCAAGGAAAGATCATGGAGATCGTTGAGACCCAGAAGCTTGAAAGAAAGGACTTCTTCCAGAGGATTGTTGAAAAAGTAGATGGGGTTTTGTGGGAGGGGGAGGGTTGCACACGCTCCTTTCGGAGAGACATAGTGAGAGTGTGAGATTTGTCAGAATTGAAAGACATGTTCCACATGTTGGACCAGCATGTGATTTTATCCAGATCTGCAGAGAAGGAAGAAGCTGCTGCTTGCCGATCAGAGCGATGACAGGTGGTACGGCAGAGGGTGGAGTCATCAACATCGAGATAAAGAGGATTTTCCAGAGAGTCAGAGAGAGGAGAGGAGGAGATTGGGACCATACTCTGTGCAGAGCGTTGGTGCTGCCTAAACAGTGTCCTTCGCTATTGTGCACAATCCTGGACGGGTCGCCACTCCGGCACAGTATACCAACATGCTGGCACTTATTTTGCTGACCGCGGAAGGATGACAGGTTGAGATAACCCCACTTGGTATTAATTCAACAGCTGAGTGGAATTTGAGCTCAGGACCCTGGGATCCAAAGCCTGCCACCCTAACCATTAAGCCAACACCAGGCATAGTCAGAGAGATCATTGATGAAAAACAGAAATATAACAGCGCCCGAACACTGCCTTGAAGAACTCCAGCCTGGACAGGAAGAGGGGATGAGAGAACTCAATTAAGGGCCACACGTTGATTGCGACAGGAGAGGAAGTCCACAAGCCAAGAGTGGAGATTGGGTTGGATACCATCGTAAGAGAGTTTGGTTAGCAGGGCAGGATGCCAGACCGTATCGAATGTACGTGATATGTCTAGGGAGATGGCTCTGATCTCAGGGAGATGGCTCTAATCTCATGTCTGGCATTGAGGACCTCCATCCATTGTTGGGAGAGCAAAAGCAGCATATCCAGGGTAGAGTGACTTGGTCTGAATCCAAATTGATGATCAGAAATCAGGTCACCATAGGAGCAGAGGAAGGATTTAATGTCAGAAGCGATGATGGATTCCATAACCTTGCTGATGATTGGGAGAAGGCTGATTGGTCTGTAGTTGCAAGGGTATGGACGTATGTACGGACAACCCAAAACCATAATACCTCAGGTGACTTAATCAGCGGAGGTGTAAAAATAGATCTAGGCCAATCTTCACCAAATTATGCAAATGTGCTGGGGGTACTCAGGTTCAAGTCATGGGCACCTCCCCCCCCCCCACTTCCACCTCACGGAGAGGGTGGGGAGACGATTTTCGATTTCTGCCTGTACACGTGGCACGGTGCAAGTGGTTCACTGACCCCTGCTGGTAATGCGGGGATCACCAGCCACGGCACAAAATATATATGCAGCCCCACTTTCCATACGTATCTGTCTGCCTCGCAGCAGCAGGAGTGTGTGTTTCTCACACTGTATGTAAAATTTACAACTCACTCCACTCACTCACTCATCCGGCATGCCACAATACGATGTGGCTGCAGCTCACTCTCCTCCTCCTCCAATCGGATCGACGAGTGACGTTCTTTTTGCATCTTCTTGGGACAGAGCTACAGGTACTCTTAATCACTTGATGGTGTCCTTCCAATGTGCAAGTGGTCTCCCCTGGGTCTCTTACACTGGTCGAGTCATAATTGGTAGATGGATGGATCAAGATAAAGGCAGAGGCATTCATACCATGTTAAGTGTGCTCGATCAATCAGGGTGGCAAGGTCGGCCATGTGTGCTCGACTTGGTGCTTGGTCTCATTTCGACATCAGTGATGTGATCCTGCCATCGCACGTGGAGGATTCGTCGAAGAGCATTCATGTCCAACCCACTGATGCCATTCATGGTGGCACTTTGACTCCAAGTTTCAGGGCCCAAGGAGGATTAGGGCGATGACTATGAGTGTTCTGTCTAGCCTGAGTTGGACGTGCTGGTTGATGAGGACTTTCCAGATGTTGGAGTGACGTCACGATGGATTGAGCAATGACAGCTGTTCTGAACTCGGAGATGGAGAAGAGGAGAGCCAAGATATTCAAATCAAGTGACTGCATCCACTGAGGTGAGCAGTTTTTGTTTTATGAATCATCCGAGGGTCTATTTTAAAATAAATATAGATTTTGTTATTGCTATAATGAAAGGAACATCAATATCATTTTTGAGGCAGAAAAGTTACTTCTATATAACTCATAATATAAATACTTTGTGTGTTATGTAACTGCTGGGGAGGAATTAATTTTGATACTTTTAATATACAGTAATTTAATTTCTCAGTTATAGCTTCCAGAGAGAGATTCAAAAGGGATAACACTTTTACAAAACAATACTTGGAAACAATTACTTGTCAAAAGGAGCCAAAAAATCATTGCAATGGATGATGAGGACAGAGGTAAAGGTGATGAAGAATTTAAACTGCACTAGAGAGTGAGAGTGAGAGTGAGAGGAGATAACATGAGTCGTGTACCAACGTGCAATACCTTACTCAGTCCCAAGGGCTGTTCCTTGGTCCACTCAGATCTAAAGGACATTCAGGATTTTGGAGGACCGACTTTTTGTAGGATGAGAGGGTTGCTGAGGAGTTTGCAAACATGCTGAGTGGGGATTTGAGGGGTCTTGGTGCTTTGGGGGAATTCTGAAGAGTTGCGGAGTGCCTTCAAGATCCTTGATGTTGCTGGTGGATGTCTTGGAACTCACCGCAGGGCAAAGAAGAATTTCGTCTCAAGGGACACTTAATACCATTGACAGAGTCGCAGGGCCAGGCTTAATGGCAGAGCTGAGCTGTTCAGGGAGCTGAGGCATAAAACTGTACTGTTCTAACGGTACACAAGAGGCCGATGTGCGAGGAATCTGTGAAGGGGTAGAGCATCACCTGTGGTCAAGTGATTCTCGTCCTGCTTACAGGGGAATTCGTGCATCGCTTTCTCCAAGCCCGTCCCTTGGTGTACTGTAGTTAGAGCGGAGGGTGGTGGCTCTTGAGAGAGGAGTCCAAGGTGAAGGCCGCTGGGCCAGCTACTTTGAGCGGTTGTACCAGGCTGATCCACCAGCTGATGAGTTGGATGTCAGGGTGTTACTATCGCTATTGCTGACCTCCAATCAACTGTGATCTCTTCGTTTGTGAAAACACAGGCTGCGGTGAACCGTTGAACTGGTTTGTGAGCTCCTGGATATGTGGCATCATGCTGAACTCTCAAGGCTGATGGAAATGCTGTACTCATGCATTGCATGCAGTACTGTGCTCTGTTTGGAGCACAGACATCATCCCAACGGAATTGAAGGAGGGACTTGTTATCCCTCTCTGGAAAGGGAAGGGTGATCGCCAGGACTGCAACAACAACCGAGGTTGACGCTGCTCTCAGTGCCGGGCAAGGTCTTGCTCAGATAATTCTTCATTGGTTCGCCACCATCTGCTTGAGCATCAGCGCCTGGAGCGGTCAGGCTTTACACCAAAGAGGTCAACGATTGACCATATCCTTGCTCTTCGGGTTCTCATCACCAACCGCAGATAATAATTTCGGCAGGGGCTGTTCATAGCCTATGTTGATCTCTGAAAAGCATTCGATTCAGTGAATCAGGATGCCCTCTGGAGGATTCTTGGTCTTCGTGGAGTGCCACAAAAACTGATCTGATGTCTGAACTCGACTCTGGTACTGAGAGTGCTGTGAGATGTGGTGATACCATCTCTGACTTATTTCCAGTTGTTACTGGGGTTCGTCAGGGGTGTGTACTGGCCCCACACTTTTAGTGCTTGTACGGACTGGATTCTGGGATGATGTTGGAGAGATCAAGCTGCGGTGCATCGTTTGGGAATGTCAAGATCTCTGACCTTGATTTGCAGATGATGAAGTCATCTTTGCAGAGATTCTGGATATCCTTTTGGGGCCCTTGAGGTGCTGAATGAGGAGTCGGAGCCACTGGGATTACAGGTTCCTGGGTAAAACAAAGATCCAGGCTTTCAATGACATATTGGATGATGCTATCCTGTCTGTACCTGTTTGTGGTGAGGATGCTGAAGTACGGAGAGATTCACTTACCTTGGCAGTGATATTTATGTCTCTGCTGGCTGTGAGACATCTGGGTCAGGCCTGGGGAGTCATGATTCACTGGATCATGGGGTGGGCTGTCGGTACCTGTGCAGGAGGATGAAAGTCCAACTCTTCAGGTCCTGGTGCTTCCGGTCTTGCTGTACAGATGCAAGACTTGGACTCTGACAAGGACCTGAGATGGAGACTTAACTCCTTCGTACCAGGCCTCTCGGAGATCTTGGCTATCACTGGTCGGAATTTGTGTCAACGAGCGGTTGCTGAGAGAGACTCAAATGAGATTTGTTACCTGCATAGTCGTGAGCTCAGCTGCGGCTGTATGGACATGTGGCTCGTTTTCCTGACGCTGATCCTGCTAACCAGATTCTCTCAGAGAGGGAGTATCTGAGTGGAGGAGGCCAATGGCCGACCATGTGCCTCGTGGTTGCAGCAGGTTGATCGGCATCTCAAGGAGATGGGGATGGGCCAGGCATCTGCCTGGGGATGGCTAGAGCGGAGCCCCTGGAGTACCGGCGGAAAGTGGATGCAGCGACGTGCTGCTCCAGCGCAGCTTCCATACCTGACCTGATGAGGACCGACGACTTGTAATCACCTTTGACCTGTGCTGTCTGCCTTGATTCTCGGATTATAAACATAATCTTGTCGGTTCACAGACACGTTGTTCCGTTCATGAGTATACCTGACCTTCCTTTGAAGTGATATAAGACTCGTCATACTGATGTTAGTTTTGCATATATTAAAGTTCCCATGGTACCTTTCGAAAGGAGCATGCCATTGTGTACAGAACCTTGGCCCGATTTCAAATTCCTGCCCTCATCGATGATGCCAAAAACATAGCTGTGTTCCATTTAAAATGCAACCAGCAGTCAGGTGCTGCACATCAATGATGGTCATGAAGACAATGGTATCAAACACAATCTCACAGAGAATCTTTTAAAACGAGAATGTTGGCCGAGTCAGGCTTCGTAATTATATTCCGAGAACGCAGGCCTGGCTGCATAGACATCTTAAAACAACTGCGGTATGGTAGCGAGATGAAGGGATGGCAAACACTTCTTGTTTTGTCGGTGTTTATGTGCTATGCGTGGACGGAGAATGCTGATCTCGGAAGCAGCAGGAATGCAAAGATGGACAGGTAAATGCTAATGAGTTGTGACAGTTCCAATGCTAATGAAGGAAATACTCGTTGAAGGTGTCATTGCCATAATTATGGCATTATGATGGCTGGCTGTTCCATAATTGGATTGTTGACCCAATGCTGTTTCACCAGCAAGCTCAATGATTCCTCTGTTTTGCTGATTGGTTAATTGTTGTCTTGTGGGCCGAGTTCCAGGCTTGTTCCACAACACCGGTCGTAATATTTCTACACAAATGCCTGCAATTGCCACCCAGAGACACATTACGGGTACCATGCAGGCAATTTCATGACGAGATGCATCGTCATATGGCTTCCTTGTGGGAAGCTAATTTGCTTTTTGGAATGAAAATCATTTTTATGTCAAAATCAATTGAGCAGTTTTCACCCTAATTCTTGACAATTGACAGAATATCCTGTGATGCAAAAAAGAAGCACGAGTTTTATCCCACCTTCTCGGCACCATTTTGTCCATCGTCCTCATCCTTCACGACTTCAAGGATCACCGGCTTTCCGGGTATTTACATCATACGGGTGCAAAAGGCACCATTTTTACGGCTTTGTGTGTCCCATACGTCAAAGATAGAGTGAGGGAGGAAAACAAAGTCACTTTGATTGAATGAATGTATTTTCATGATGTTTACCTCCACCACCGCAGGTGGACAGGTGTTATGTTTTCACCTCTGCTTGTTCCTTGCAAAATTGAAGATTCACAAATACATTGGTTGGTCTGGTCTGTTTTTCTGTTTGTCTGTCTGTCAATCGCCCACAGGTCACATTTTTACTCCGACCTACATTAAGCTTAACCACCCGGTAGAGGCAGTCACAAGCAAGAAGAATATTGTTTTTAAGGTCAACAGATCAAAAGGTTAAAGGCCAAGGTCACATAAATCTTTAATTTTCAACCAATTCACTTGGTATATATGAACTGCACTGTATACAAGATCGAAAAAACACAGGTGGACGGTGACGCCTCGGTCAACCCATGCGAGTATGTCTAGTAATTAGACTGAGTGTGACTACGTCAAGTAATTACGTATTATTGGACCATGACTACGTTCATCAATTACGGACTATTGGGATGTACCTTTTAGAGCTTTACACCCCTTAGACATTTTGGCTCTAGGAAGAGTCTGGGTGGTTCCATATTCTTTCCATTTCCTAATGATA
>CM068954.1:4207360-4214860 GCA_035128595.1 Eptatretus atami
GGCTTTCCGGATCAACGCCGAAAACCAGCCACGGGTGTGTTTTAAGCACACCACAACCTCGTCAATATTCTACCCGCGTGCTACAGGGTCCGATCGCCGAATCTTCGATTTACCTAATTACTCGCGCGTGGGAGGGGGGGGGGGGGGGGGGTTTAACGACAGATAGACCGTCAATGGGCCGCTTGAAAACGAGCTGCTAAAGCAGCTCGCTTCCTTTTGGATAACGAGCGGGTATATCACGCAGCCTGTTGGACCCAGTCACTTTATCGCTATTTAAAACCAATATATTCCGATGCAATTGGCAGTTCAATTAGGGAAAGACGCAACGAACGGGTGACATTTAAACAAGCACATTTATTTCACAACCAAACATGCACGTATACGGTCAAAGATGCGTTAGCATCATGCATGCAAACAATGCACGTATTCAATATCAATGAATGGGGGTAGGGACAGACGCGAGCAAGACAAAGAGCTACCACCGTCTATTTATTATGTACAGTCACTTATTGACAGTTCTACTTACGGACATGACGCCACAACGTTCATGCACAAGAAACAAAGGAAAAACCCCAGGACAGACGAGGGGTAGACTGGACCCCTTGGGGTCTTTATAAACATGGAGCCGTGTAGACCGCAAAGGCTCCGAGAGACCGGGCTGGCTACCTTCACCCTCGTGGTGACTTGCTAGGGCGACCCTCGACGTCCCCTCTCCCACGATCCACGGTAAGGCACGGTACGGCAGGCCGTGCGCCTTGGCTCCGCTGGCGCTCTCTCCAGCTCCCTACCGCGGCTCCACACACACTGCCCACAACTCCGACACGACACTCTTTTCTCTCCTCCACAAACCTCACAACCTCCAGCAGCCACCGACCTTGCGTTCAGCACCCCTTTTATCTCCACGGGCCTCGCCCCTCCCTTTCACCCCCCTCTTCCAGCACGCACTGGAAGCTTCCAGAAGCAGGGCGTTTTCCTCGCCGAATCGGGGCCTTTCTTTTGTTTCTCCATAAGCTTTCGTCTTATCCGCACGTGTTTGTCGTTGGGGGGAGGGTGAGGCCGTCGTCCGTTCTCCCCCGATGAATGCCAGGCTTCTCGCAACCGTGCTGAGGTGGAAATGCGGTGGTGGGTGGTTGCGTTTGGTGGTGTGGCTGGCGTTTTGTGGTGGTCTTGATGGTGGTGTGGCTGGCGTTTGTGGTGTCGTGAGGGTGGTGTGGCTGGCGTTTGTGGTGGTCGTGAGGGTGGTGTGGTTGGGCGGTGGTGGTTAAGGTGGTTGTTGTGAGGCGGCTGTTCGTTGTCCGTGGGATGTTGGCGGTTGACGAGAAGGTGGTTGTGGTGATCGTGGTTGTTGTGGTTGGTGGCGCTTTTGGTGTGGTAGTAATGGCGGTTGGTCCAAAATAACGATAGTAAAAGAAAAACGGCTAACTCAAAGATTCACAGCCCGGTTACACGAAAATTCCCTTAGACAATCGGTGGGGAAAATCTATCTGACACACACTTATCGATATAACTGATCTAAGGACCTATATGGTGCTCTGCGAATTTCCACAGCCGTAACAATATCATTTGTTACCTGATGTAATACAAACCCATTTTACTTCTTTCTTAGCCTGTGTATATAAATGTAAGTGGCTCGGTGTGCAGTTTGCCTGTTCGAATGATTGTTTATTTATGTTGGTCAGGCAGAGACTGTCTGGGAAGCATACCAAGGTGATAACAGAGACGCCGGGCTCCATTGTTCCTTCTCGGCAGTTGAAAACACTCAAACTTGTTACTACTCTTAAACTTTGAAAGTTACTTGTGCTGTATTCTGATTGGTTTAGCTGAGGTCAGTTACAGGTCTTGCTTGCCTGACTACCCGAGATGTTTCCCTCCCGCTCCGTTTCTATGGGAACCCTTTTCTCTTCTTTTCTCAGGACTAGCCACACTCAACTTTATTTAATTCAATATATATGGGAAAGTTCAGGCTGTGACATTGTTCTTCTTCTATCCTATGCTTCGCTCCATCTTTCTGTTCACCATTCCTGGCTCCTGTATGAGAGAGAGATTACTCTTTAGCTCCGGTTAGAGAAGATCATTGAATGCCATTCGTGTTCTTCCTCCACGTACGTGAAATAAAGATTCTCCTTTGATGTGCTGACCCCTGAGTAGACACTGAGTCAATCCATGACACCTCTGTATCTCTGAAACCACACCAAGGAAAAACTGAAACTTGGTACATGGCAAGTACTCCTCATGGGGAATAAGTGTGATTTTTTTTTAATGATGTCAAAGGTGCCTTCGTTATGACATCATAATTGCAGATGTAGAATGCTACGTCTGATCAGTATGAAACATTTAAAAGGTCATCAAGGAATAAAATGGTCCACAGAAAAAAAATTGACGATGTCATTGGTCACATAATTCGGCAGCCATATTGTTTAAAAATAAAAACACCTTCAAAACTCTTCTTCTCTGAAGTGGCTGAACAGATCGAGGCGAAACTTTACAAGTATGACCGCCCATCTACAGTGGGGAGAACAAGTATTTGATACACTGCCGATTTTGCAGGTTTTCCCACTTTCAAAGCATAGTAGAGGTCTGTAATTAGGTCATCTCTTCGAGCATGACCTAATAATATTGGTGTTGAGAGGAGAGGTGACGATCCGTCCGTCCGTCTGTCCGTTCACAATGAAGTTGAAGCGGGAGATCTGGTCATTAGTGATCCTGATAGAGGTCGATGAGACGTCCACGAAGGTATGACTTTCAAGGTCACCGAAGGTCAAGGTCAAGGTCACGAGGCCTTTGAAGTTGCGAAAATGACGATTTTCAAATTCTATCTCCTCCGCCATTTCTCAAGCGATGTTGAATTTGATTGTGGCATATGAATCTATGGGACAATATCTAAATTTTGATCGGGCCGGATTTTCGATATTCGCTTTCGTTTTCGTGTCACGTGACTTCAAAGTTGGCAAAAAATGCGAAAATGACGATTTTCAAAATCTATCTCCTCCTACATTTCTCAAGCAATCTTGAATTTTATTGTGGCATATGAATCTATGGGACAATATCTAAATTTGGTCAGGCCGGATTTTCGATATTCACTTTCGTTTTCGTGTCACGTGACTTCAAAGTTGGCAAAAATGCGAAAATGACGATTTTCATGCGAAAATGACGATTTTCAAAATCTATCTCCTCCTACATTTCTCAAGCGATCTTGAATTTGATTGTGGCATATAAATCTATGGGACAATATCTAAATTTGGAGGGGCCGGATTTCGATATTCGCTTTCGTTTTCGTGTCACGTGACTTCAAAGTTGGCAAAAAATGCGAAAATGACGATTTTCAAAATCTATCTCCTCCTACATTTCTCAAGCGATCTTGAATTTGATTGTGCATATGAATCTATGGGACAATATCTAAATTTATTCGGGCCGGATTTTCGATATTCGCTTTCGTTTTCGCGTCACGTGACTTCAAAGTTTGCAAAACTGCCCTACCTTCAGGAGGCTATATATTTTCTCGCAGAGATGACCGTCACTCCCGCACGGGGGTAATTTTTTTTTTATCATAGGTACAGTTCAACTGTGAAAGACGGAATCTAAAACAAAAATCCTGAAAATCACATTGTATGATTTTGAAATAATTAATTTGCATTTTATTGCATGAAATAAGTATTTGATCACCTACCAACCAGTAAGAATTCCGGCTCTCACAGACCTGTTAGTTTTGTCTTTAAGAAGCCCTCCCATTCTCCACTCATTACTTGTATTAACTGCACCTGTTTGAACTCGTTATCTGCATAAAAGACAGCTGTCCACACTCAATCAATCAGACTCCAACCTCTCCACAATGGGCAAGACCAGAGAGCTGTCTAAGGACATCAGGGACAAAATTGTAGACTTGCACAAGGCTGGGATGGGCTACAGGACAATAGGCAAGCAGCTTGGTGAGAAGGCAACAACTGTTGGCGCAATTATTAGAAAATGGAAGAAGTTCAAGATAACAGTCAATCTCCCTCGGTCTGGGGCTCCATGCAAGATCTCACCTCGTGGAGCCTCAATGATCATGAGAAAGGTGAGGGATCAGCCAGAACTACACGGCAGGACCTGGTCAATGACCTGAAGAGAACTGGGACCACAGTATCAAAGAAAACCATAAGTAACACTACGCCGTCATGGATATAAAATCCTGCAGCGCACGCACGGTCCCTCTGCTCAAGCCAGCGCATGTCCAGGCCCGTCTGAAGTTTGCCAATGACCATCTGGATGATCCAGAGGAGGAATGGGAGAAGGTCATGTGGTCTGATGAGACCAAAATAGAGCTTTTTGGTTTGAACTCCACTTGCCGTGTTTGGAGGAAGAAGAAGGATGAGTACAACCCCAAGAACACCATCCCAACCGTGAAGCATGGAGGTGGAAACATCATTCTTGGGGATGCTTTTCTGCAAAGGGGACAGGACGACTGCACACGTATTGAGGGAAGGATGGATGGGGCCATGTATCGCGAGATCTTGGCCAACAACCTCCTTCCTCAACAACAGCATTGAAGATGGGGCGTGGCTGGGTCTTCCAGCATGACAACGACCCGCAACACACAGTCAGGGCAACTAAGGAGTGGCTCCGTAAGAAGCATCTCAAGGTCCTGGAGTGGCCTAGCCAGTCTCCAGACCTGAACCCAATAGAAAATCTTTGGAGGGAGCTGAAAGTCTGTGTTGCCCAGCGACAGCCCCGAAACCTGAAGGATCTGGAGAAGATCTGTATTGTAGGAGTGGGCCAAAATCCCTGCTGCAGTCTGTCAAACCTGGTTAAGAACTACAGGAAACGTCTGATCTCTGTAATTGCAAACAAAGGTTTCTGTACCAAATATTAAGTTCTGTTTTTTGATGTATCAAATACTTATTTCATGCAATAAATGCAAATTAATTATTTAAAAATCATACAATGTGATTTTCAGGATTTTGTTTTAGATTCCATCTTTCACAGTTGAAGTGTACCTATGATAAAAATTACAGACCTCTACGTGCTTTGTAAGTGGGAAAACCTGCAAAATCGGCAGTGTATCAAATACTTGTTCTCCCCACTGTATGAGGAACAAAAGGTTCACACTTATGATGTCATAGGTCACACGGTTTGGCAGACATATTGGATTGTACACTCACGTTTGAATCTTGACCCAGCTATAAACGGTCATGCTGGTCTTTTTGCATTGAGCTGAAAATGTCGTACGTAGATCGTGCATCCTTTGTGGCTGTGTTTAAAAAAAAAAAACAGTATCTGTCTGCAGCTAAATGAACTTCAGAGATACCATATCACCCATTTCAAATTCAAAAGAAGGAAAAACAACGAGACGTTTAAGAGAGTGCATCGTCCGTCATCCATCGTACGATAAAAGGTACTCGGAATCCACAATCACAGGTGGCGAGGACGATGAGCCACGAAACTTCGGGTAGTAGTGAAGGGCGCGTCAAAAGTTTTCGCTGTTTCGAGTGAAAAAGCTACCTGAAGTTATCTCTATTGACTCAACATCAAGTTAACTGTTTAGTCGTTTTTGCAGAATTTACAGTGGCAATTATGCCAAAGCCAACTTATAGGAAAGCAAAGTGAATTTTTTGGGGGTTAATCCACCAAACTTAAGGAAAAGTCTTCACTTCTTACTAAAAACCTCCCATAAAAACATTCCTGAACCCTAACTCTAATCCGAACGCAAACTGTGGTATGAACCACTTGCTACCACTCCGTTAAATGGAACCACAAGCACGTATCATTGTCAGAGTAAATCTTCAGTGGGTACAGTTCCCTTGAACATCATGTGTGTTTTTTAGGTGTGGGCAGTCCACTTGACTATGTTTTAAAATTATTGTATGAATGAAGAAGGTACAATTTGAAAAAATACTACAACTGAAAGGCAAAACAATGATCACAGAAACTCATGAATTACTTGTTGGAGTAAAACTTTACTTGACTGATATTGTGGTTAGATTTCATGTTCAGAAGGAAAGAATGCAACAATCCAGTGGAAGAGGATGTTTCAATGTAATTAAGAAGTGTTTCACAGAAAGATGGACTAATTCAATTTAAAACTTCAACACAAATGATAATAAAAGAAAACATTTCAAATGATGGACAGCTTCTTACCTTCCGGCTGGAAACGAAATCTTGGATGTTAGAATTCATTCACATTGTTTCTGTGCTTTAAAAATGATAAAAACATATTATCTTGTTCTATACACAACAGAAAAATCAAAACTGCATTTCCTTTTTTTTTATAAAATAAAAACAAAACAAGCTTCATACTCTAACATGCAAATAAAACTTAAATTACATTGAATTTCAATATGGTGTGTACATCCCATCCCTCTACACACACACACACACACACACACACACACACACACACACACACACACACACACACACACACACACACACACACACACACACACACACACGGAATGAATAAAGTAAAAAGAAGATGCAAGGAAAATGCAATATAAAATATCAAAATAAAAATTAAACCAATCCCTTTTTTGTGCCGTTACTTTTCCTTTGCACAAGCGGTGACGCCCTATCTTGTTCAGATTTCTGCAGAATCATTACGTTCTATGACATCATACTTATTACACGTTTTCTTGAAGCAAAAATGAAGTAAAAGAAAATCCCCAACCAATGTTTTACAACAAGCAAGACTAAAAGAAGCATTGAAGGAGCAAAGATAAAAGAAAAACAAAGGAAGACTTCCAATCACAAGTTATGATGAAAGTTCCATGTCTCAGTGAGTACAAGGAGGTTCACTTACTACGGGTGCACATCTCACAACCTTACCAGACTGTACTTACATCGGTGTACATCTAACAACTATACCCCCGCTGTACCAGACTGTATGACAGTCACAGTTGTTTACTAATGCAAAGGTTCAAAACCAAAAGTATTGACAAA
Organism: Eptatretus atami; assembly: GCA_035128595.1. Taxonomy (NCBI): domain Eukaryota; kingdom Metazoa; phylum Chordata; class Myxini; order Myxiniformes; family Myxinidae; genus Eptatretus; species Eptatretus atami. Next base: position 4,214,276 of record CM068954.1, read on the forward strand.
TCATTGGTCATGAGATGTGTGTATGTGCTGGCTGAAAGCAGCACAAGAAGATAATAATAAAATAAAAACACAAGGATTAAAATGCACAGTCACTGTAGCTTAATGATGCCCCAATTTCAATCAAGAGTACACCTCATCAGCAGACTCATTTACAAGGCGGGCAGAGAAAGGTCAGGCGCCCCCATCGGCTTGGATCTTTTGGGATGCGTCACCATGACCGTGTATTTCTGTGGGTCCTTGCTGGCCGTGAGTATGGTGTCAAGAATGACGAACATCTTGATGATCTTTCATAGGATATAAACATGCACACAGATCATATTCGGCAATCATACAAACCTCTGAGTACATCTGCTTACCCACATTACTGTTATGAGCTTAGGAGTAGTTTTCTGATTTAAACTGTGTGGCAAATAGCCAGGTATACCTGTGAGAGTGAACCTGCCTTGGAAACAAATCAAGCAGTCTTCGGAGGCATGAACATGTCACTGAACTCAATTGGTTAAATCCAAACAACAACACCACTAAAAAGTGAATAAATGGGTATCTAATTAAGCATTGGTCATCATGAATAAGATGCTCAAGGAA
>CM068954.1:4253464-4278857 GCA_035128595.1 Eptatretus atami
GAAGAATCTGAACCAAACAGTCCCTATAATGCCCTAACATCCCTGACTAAACGACGAAGAGAGAATACATCATTCATTTCATTGCAATCCCTCGTCTCGAGGATGATTCTTCATTACGGGTGGCTGGGTGGAAGCAGGTGGAGGTGTTGGCCATGGGCCGCAGGTGGCTTATGAGCCCAATCTTCACCTTACAGGCTCTCCCACAGTGAGGACGTCAGTTGTCGGCTGGCAGACCTAGTGATGGATTATTGGCACGAGCAGCTGCCCTCTCTTTCCATCTCTCTCGATGGCTGCTCTTAACGATTGGAAGGTCTTAACACTATTTTGGACGATAGATCTCCATTTTGAAAGTGATTGGGTATCCGCTTCCCATGTATCGATATTAATGGAGCAGAACTTCATGGTGGCTTTTAAGTTATCTTTGAAATGCTTCCTCTGGCCACCATGTGAACAGGCTCCTCGGCATAGCTCCGAGTAGAGCACCTGTTTAGGCAGGTCCCGTCTATCTGAGCTGATATGAGATTATCATGGCCTCTACACTTGGAATGTCCATGTCTTGAAGGATGCTCATGTTTGGTCTTTTGTTCTCCCACTTGATTTGTAGGAGCCTTCTAAGACAAGGTTGATGAAATTATTTGAGGGCCTTGATTATGACTTCGATAGGTTGTCCAAGCTTCAGCATCATAAAGAATCGTGGGGAGAACAACTGCCCAATACATTTTAAGTTTAATGCCGTGTCTAATGTCACAGTTTTCAAAATTACAAGTAAACAATTAGCCATTGACTGACAAGTACAATGGATCCGGTGGTGTACCTCTTCATCACTTTCAGCTTTTTGAGATAAATAGCTTCCGAGGTACAAGAAGTGAGGGACATTTTCCAATCTTTCACTGCGAAGCTCAATTGAAGGCATTGGATTCAGCACGTTTGGTGTGGGTTGGTGGAGGACTTTAGTCTTCCTGGTGTTCAAGGTGAGTCCCATGCTCCCGTAGGTCTTCACGAACACAACAACAATCTGTTGTAACTTTTCTTTCGAGTGAGCACAAGCTTGTGTGTCATCAGCATACTGAAGATTTTTTCACAGAAGTGGTTATTGGCTTGGTGTTGGTGTTGGTCTTGGCCGTTAGCCTGCTGAGCTTGAAGAGATTACCTTCAGTATGATAGGTTATTATAACACCTAGGGGGGGGGGGAGTCTACAGGTCGTAAATTGCAGCATTGCTGCAAGAAAGATTGAAAGTAGGGTTAGAGCAATGACGCGGCTTTGCTTGACTCCTGTTTTGACAGGAAAGGGGTCTGTAGTAGAGCCGTGGCAGAGTACTGTTACTTGCATCCAGTGATGTAGGAAATAGCTGATGTTTGTAAACATAGTTGGGCAGCCATAATGCTGTAACACCTTCCAGAGGGCTGTTCGATTCACCAAGTCAAAAGCTTTTGTGAGGCCAAATAAAGCCAGGCACTGATGTACAAAGGGGTGCTCTGCTCTTCAACCATGAAGTTGGCAGGTTGTGAAGATGATGTCAATTGATCCTCTCGCGCAGGGTCGGAAACCCAAACAAGAACAGCCAATTTTTTCGAATTCGGTCAAAAATGCAATATCTTAAGAGCCATAACGCACGTGATACCTATTTCAATAATTGGATAAGGGGTCGTACACAAAATACGTGACGCTGTGGGGGTGTATGTGTTTCCCGGAGCATCACGAGGGAGGGTAGGGTGCCACAGTCACGTGACGCCATCAAGCAATCGTGTCCAATATGGAACTCCCATTTACACTTTAAAAGATCAAGGAGCATTCTGGGAGAATACTTGAGTCTGAACTGTACTTTATCCCTATTTTGTTCACCATGTTTGCTTGTTTAACTTTTATTCAGAATAAATAGCATGCATTGTAAACATTTCATAACTGTCTTGCACCTGTAATAATACCGGCTGATATCATGATTGCTTTGAATAAATCATCTTGGAGATGTTTTGTGTTTTTGTGAGAGGGAAGGATATACTGGAGGGTGTATTTTGGAGGAGGTGGAGGATGGGGGTGGGGGTGGGGTCACACAAAGCGCTACTGGGCATCACAGAGGGAGAGGGGTGTCAAAAGTCACGTGTTTTGTCACAACCCCCAAACAGGACAGACACACACATTGATATATAATGTAATGCATGTTTACTGATGTTCACAAACTTTTTACATATTATGTTTCCTAAAACATGACACGTTGGTGTTTTTACCATTATCTTCCTGACAATCTCATTCCCGAACCTTCCTTGTATATGTTGCACCTTGAATGGATTCAAAGTGAAAATTAAACAAAGCCTGGCACACCATGCTGTGTTCACCAGGTGCCATCTTGGAGCTCCTTACTGAAGTTGATATGAAGATAAAATGACGGTGCTCAGCCAATTGAAGGATTTCCTAACGACTGACCTCAAAACTGAATACCGCTCAATGCACATATAATGGTACCTACTGTAAATACAAACAAGATACAGTTTGCACTTTTGAAATTTTATCATTCTCCACGTAAAGGTGTCCAAGGAAGAAAGCACTCACATGAAGCGCACCGGCAGAGCTGCAATCGAGGACGAGACCGAGATCCCGGCAAAAGTCCTGCACTCCAGCAAGGAGGTGTTCTTGTGGTGGAGGATGCCGCCGTAACAATGTGTAATGGGGGAATGCTTTATATATGCGATGGGCGACAGCCATGTTAGCCAACAGCATGAATTCCTCCACCAACCTGCGGTAGAGCAGCGTGGAAATCAACATATACAGGACATGTAATCAAGGCAATGCAATCCACTTTATAGGGTTGAGAGACTTAATATATCTGGCCTGTACTGTGGCCCAGTGACTCCAAATGATGATGGGCCCACAAAAGCACGTTTTATGGACATGTCACGTGGTGTATAGTGTCTGCTCACTTGTTGCTCTCCTTGTACACACATGCAAAACAGCTCTCAGGTAGCATCGTCTCCTGATCGAGATGGAACACCAGCTTCATCTGCCCACAGAACACGTCTCAAGTTATGGTGGAAATGGCAAAAATAAATCAAGTCAATAAGGAAAACCAACAAGAAAACAGCAGGAAAGTTCAATCTCCAGTTTTTCCAAAAACTACAACCTCTATGGAAGAAATTCATTCTCATAGTCTATCCTTCCCCTCCAACTTTACAAACTGAATACAGGAACTGCAACACCATCCTTTTTTTTATCTCGTTAAAAGATGTCTCCACCCCCCATTATTAATGCCAAGTATCCATGCTTAGCATTGGCGAACAGACCGGCAACCGCCATATGTTATTTCAAATTAAAACTCAAATCCTGGCTTAACAATAAAATAATGAGTTCAATTCACAGTACAGGAGTCCTGGCTTGATTGGAATAAAAGACATATTATATCAAAAGACCTGCACTATTGAGAGAACATACCTGTCTCTAGGTGTTCTGTGCACTCTTTTGTGGCTGTAAAATCCATGTTGCCTAGGGAAATTTGCAGGCTATTGTGCTTCAGTATACAAGCTAAAGTCTAAACTCCTGTTAGAATCTTTGGGGCACTACATTCATGGCTATCTGTGTCCCAGTAATGATGCAATCACAGAAAAGGATTCATAAACGAATCTTGCTCTCACAAATACTTCACAAATAAAAAAAGCTTGCTGGTGTTACTTTAGCAGAGTATTAGAAAAATAAGTAATATGTAATAAATAAAACAATACACATACACACAACACACACACACACACTGATCCCTCCCACACTCCTCTAGCCCAAGTAGCCGCATAAAGCAACCCAGAAGACGAAACAAGGTCAGTGTGCTAACCTGTTTTCGAACCCTTCCCAGAGTTCCTCAACAACTATAAAGGACGTTCACACAAACTGTAGTAGACACTTGAGAATCCGCAACGATATCAAGTACACTCGTCACCGGACCGCACGGGTTTCATCACTTATGGCGATCTCTGATAGCGTAGACAGCAAATGCATATGAGGCTCCCAAAGCATCTAGTCCAAAGTGCCTAACGCAACAGTCGAAAAATGCTCAGTCATATATATTGTTAACGGCTCTGTGGCCAGGCAAATTCCGTCAGCGGCATTTGGTGAAGCCCCACGACATTTTGTATGCTTTCTGGTCATTCTTTAGATAAAAGCCTATCGCTCGAAATTAAGTCCGTGTGCAGCTCATCAGGATTTCGCCGTTGTCTGGGATATGTGGATCTCGTGATCACCTCGGGCGTGTGAGATGTTGAGTTAAGAGACGCGCGTTTTCGTTTACACAACAAACTATTGTTATTTTGAGCCTATAGCCAATTTACTTCACTCACCTACTCAAAACAATGCCGGCCTACCATTACCTATTCTACACCACCACGAGTCTACTCGACAACAGAACCCACCTTCCAGTATTACGGTCAACCGGCCAACATGCCCCACAGACATTACGAACGAGCGCGCCTTATACACAGACCTAACAACGTCTCCCTAGCGCAACCACCGGACTCAGCATCGCTCTCAACGACACACTGTTCACGCCAACCGGTCGATTCTAATTGATATCCACGCCGGACAGACCAACCGCCCGGGGACAATCTCAAACAAACCACGCCATCCATCCCACGTGTAATTACCGCACGAGCAAGAGGAACAATACGCGCACTTACCATCAACCACCTGGTTCCTTCACTACCCTGACTTCAATCACCTAACCACATCTCAAACCTTACAACCAGCTAGGTACCACGCCAACGCCCCCTACAACAAATCTCAACCACACGCACGATAACCTCGCTACTTCAGCGGGAAATCACAACGAGTCCTACGCCATCGGAAGAACACAAGAGAAGCTCACAATAATACTCTATGGCAGACTATACATTCACCTAGCATAAAGGCATAATGCGCCACGCTTCGGGAACAGGGAAAGGAGACAAGAGATCGACACCGGAAAGTAGCGATCAAGGGTGAGTGGTAGAGGTGCGGTGGCACTGTTTGTGTCGGCCGGGAGCGGCCTGATAATGACTCGCGGCACACGGCGCGCGCCCCGCTCGCCTCTGGGGCCAGTTGGGGCCGCGGAAATGTCTTCTGCCCACTCCACCGCGCGCCGCGGAGAGCGGGGGAGGGCGCGGTAGAGGTTTTGATTGCGAAACTATAATGCGAACGCGCCTGAAACGCTGCCGTGAGGTGACTTCCTTGGGGGTGGGTGGTCGTCGCCTTCGATGGGAGAACCGATGGGTCTGCGTTCTCCGCTCAGGTCCGAGGAGAGAGCTGCAGTGGAGACGCCACACCGCGAACTGCAGTCGGAGGAAGCGAAAGAGGAGAAACTGCCGGTGACTTCCAGGCGTTGTCCGTAGTGCTCGAGTGTGGGTTTTCAGAGTGCAGTCAGTCTAGTGGAATCCACTACACTGGACATACGTGTCGCGCGTCAGTCGCCGCAGCAGCGAGTCCAGATATCCACTGATTGTGGGTACTGACTGACTGAACCCAACTCGGGACAACCACCCGTTCTCTTCGCTTCCTCCGCACCTCGCATCGGGCGTTCTCTTCCCACCCGCAGCTCTCTCCGACGGACCCACCCACCGTCTCCTCGACACACACACACCCGCTGCGTCAGCCTCGCCTATCCGAACACTCCCCCTCCCTCGCGCCGCCGAAGAAATCCCTGGGACGAGTGCGGAGTTGTGGGTAGCCGCGCTGGAGCACTGGAGTCCAGAGTCCCGCAGTCGGTGGCGCGCTGGAAAGGACCATCGAGGGTCGCCCAAGGAAGTCACCACGAGGGTGAAGTAACCTATGCCGGCCTCTTGGAGTTCCTTCGGTCAACCAAGCTCCTTGGACATAAAGGCCTCGCGTCCAGTCTGACCCCTGTCTTTGGGGGGTCTTTCCTTGCTTTTCTTTGTGTGAAAGTTGTGCGCCGTGTCCCGCAAGTAGAACCGTATAAGTGCTTGTACATGATTAATAATAGACGTTGTAGTGCTTTGCCTTGCTCGTGTTTTGTCCCCGTCCCGCATTAATCATAAATCAACTGCATGCGTGTTTCACCTTTTCATTGCTTTCTGTATACGTGCATGTTGGTGTTTTGCATACCTGACTGCATACGTGTGTGAATAAATGTGCATTTATTGTTAACCCGTTCGTTGTGTCCTCTTTCCCCATTGAACCGCCGTATTGCTCTCGGAATTTAGCGGGCTTTTAAAGAGCCGATAATAGAATCGGGTCCAACGAGGCCTGGCGATAATACACCGCTCGGTTATCCCAGAACGGAACGAACCGCTTAAGCGGTTCGTGTCCAAGCAGGCCTTCGTTGAGGTATGGTCTCTCGGTAGGCTGCCCGCGCGAATATTAGGTATATCGACAATTCGGCGATTGACCCTGTCGCGCGCGGTAGAATGTTGACTAGGCCGTGGTGTGTGCTTGGGGCACACCCGTGACTGGTTTTCGCGTTGTTCCGGAAAGTCGCGACTGAATTGTCCGTTCGGTGGGCGAGACGGCCGCCATTGGCTAAAGCGGCTGTCCGCACGCCGGCGGGCGCGAATTCGTAACAATATAAACAAGCAGTCATAGACTGGTACTTACGAAATCGTCAACTTGACCTCTGACCTTGTCTAATAAAAGCTGTCTCTAGAGAAGGTAGCGACGCAAACCAGAAGTTTCTACGATGATTCTGTACCAACCATCAAAAATCGAATGTTTGACCTCACTGTGACCTTGACCTTTGACCGATTTTGACCAAAATCTAATCGCGCTAGCCATCACCCTCCTGAATCACGTGGTGTAATTTGACATGGTAGTGTTGTGGATTTTTTTAACCCACCCCGTTGTGATCGTTGAAGGATTCTTCCTGGCCGATTGTGGAATCCTATTTGACTTCAGGCAGAGTTTAACGTTTGTCCGATTTGGTTATAAAATCCTGCATAAAACCACCAACACTGATAACCGATGTCCACACAAGTCCTTTCTTTGTTCAAACAATTTATTTTCTAATTATCCACCATACACTTCTCACCCTCGTACAATGAACTTAAGAATCCCCATTTGTTGCAATATTATTTGGTTCTATTTCATATTTCTTACTTTTAGTTAACAGTTAAACCAACCCGATTCAATTCACTTCCACATTACATCAGAGTTTATTTCTAACTTGGTACTTGGTCAGTTCCAAGGAGTACAAGCCACTGAGATTCTATACTTCCTCACGTGCTTGCACTGAAACAATTTTACATTTCAAAGCATTTTATACTTTCATGGAGAGTGGTGGGGGCTGCCAACCCAGACTGCATACGTGTCCTCTCGGTGCTGAGAAGCACACGACGTACATTTCGAGGCAAAGGTTCGCTGTTATCAGCCCAGGTCACACCGCTCCAGACAAAGACATTTTTCAACATTTAGGAAAAAAGACTCTTGGCCAAAGGGACAGCCAGCCAATTCGACTTATAGCATAAAATTCTAAATTTCTAAAACCCCATTTGTTACAATTTAGAATACATTAATATATTTTTCCCCCACAGTAGCTTCTTCCGTTCTCGAGTTATCGTGCCTACAAACAAACACACAAACACACAACACACAAAACACACAAACACACACACAAACACACAAAACAGAGGACGGAAGTCATCAATATACTTACGAAATCTTTAGATTTCGTAAGTAATAAAGAAAGACCCACCCACATCTCTCATCTGTGAATGGAGGAATAGCCAATCAGCACTCACCTAATCAGCTACATCCAGGTGGCTAGGATTATATAAATGATCGATGCCTCCCATGCTCCTTTGCCCAAGTAGCTGCATAAAGCAATCCAAGAAGAATGACACAGGTAATGCTAACGCTGTTTATGCAGCTACTTCGGCTTGAGGAGTGTGGGAGGGGTCAATAATTTATATAATCCTAGCCACCTGGGAGTCATCGATTAGGTGAGAGCTGATTGACTATTCCTCCATTCACAGGTGAGCGATGTGGGTAGGTCTTTTTCTACAGGGTGTCCCAAAAAAATATACAACTTTTCATCTGCAAAGAGGATGGTCATAACATATATATTTTTTAAAGATTATATGGCTGGATAGAAAGCTGAAGGTTGAAGTTTATTGTACCAATGTCAAATTGCCACCAAATTTAAATTTTGGTATATAGATCGTCGGTTTCTTTCGACCACATGTTTGACGTAGGCTCCACGTTGTCCGATCACTGCCTGCAAACGCGTTGTCATGTCTCCATCACTTTGGGAAACGTTTCCTGAAGAATGTTCTGGATTTATCGGTGGATGTTTTCCTTCAGCTGATCAAGAGTCTGAGGCCTATGGTTTCCATAGATCCTGTCCTTGAGATACCCCACAAGAAAAAAGTCTGAGGATTAAGGTCAGGGGAATACGGTGGCCACTCAACGTCTTCGTAGAGGGAGATAAAGCGGCCCTCAAAATGTTGGTTTGAGAAAACACCTTGTTTCCCTGGCTGTATGGGGCGGTGCCCCATCCTGCTGGAACCACTGGGTTCTCATCTGGATCAGGTTGTTTCTCCTACGGGCTGAGTACGTAGCTCAGGCAGATAGAATTCCTGAATCATTTCACGATAGTTCTCTGGTTTACCGTGCAGTGCGTCCCTGGTCATCTTCAAAGAGTATGGACCAATTATCCCATACCAACCAACCGCCCCCACATGGTGACTTTGAGAACAGATCGAGGCACCAGTTCAGTTAATGCATTACCAGGATTTTCAGTTCCCCAGTACCGAAAGTTTTGCTTCTTTACTCCCCGGACAAGTAAGCATGGCATTCGTCCGTCATGTGAAGTTTTTGAGGAAGTCGGCATCTTCCTCCAACTTTCCTGAGAACCAATTTGCAAAGTCTAGTCGTTTGCGTTTCTGCTGATCAGTAAGCACCGTTTCCGTTTGAATTTGTATGGAAAGGCATGAATGTCTTGGCGAAGGATCCTGAACGGTGCTCTTATGAATGTTTGTCTCGGCAGAAATTTCCCTGACATATCTGCTGCTCTTCCTCCGCTCCAATCGGTTCTTCTGACCACGTCCTTGTCAAGTGACATCTCTCTGGCTGTTATCAGAGAACCACCTCACCGCCGTCGAGTCTGGCATTTCACTCAGCCGACTGGCAGGGCTTCCAAGCAGCCATCAAACTTATAGACTGGTCTCCTATCACTACTTTCTCAAACATCAACTCATCCTGGGAATTCTTTCAAAGAAACTTGCTCTCCCTTATGCACAGATTTATCCCCTCTCGTCTTCAGTTGTCCTACCCTTCCTCCCGCCCTTGTTTACTTAAGCTTGTGGCGAGGCAGTTGTCCTGAAACAACGTGCCTTTGCCTCATGGAAAGCAAACCCAACTGAGGCAATCTCAGTTCCTTCCACAAAGCTCGGAACAAGTGTGTAACTACCCTCAGAGAGACAGAAAACAACATCTTTCTCATCTCAAGTCTGAACTCTCAAACCTCTCTCCCTCCTCAAAAATCTGGTGGCGTTTAATCAAATCTGTTTCTGGTGTATTTCCTCCTCCATCCCCTCCCTTACCTCAAATGGCCGCACTGCTGATACCGCACGTGAAAAGCTGAATGCCTAAACTCGGTGTTTGCCAGCTAAATCTAGTGTCCTAAACCCATCACTTTCTCTACCCACCTTACACAGTCGCACCCAACTGTCCCTGGACTCTGTGTCCTTTTCTCCTGACAAGGTGGAGAGCTTGCTTTCAAACCTTGACTCAGATTCTGCAACCGGTCCAGACGGCATCAGCCCACCGTGTCCTCAAAGCCTGCTCTTCTGCTCTTGCTCACCCTCTCTCTGTTTCTATCACCCTCTCATTTGCTCAAGGTCATCTGCCATCTGCTTGGAAATCTGCAAACATCACTGACCTGCATAAAAAGGTGCAAAAACAGATCCCTGCAACTACAGACCATCAGCCTTTCCCAATCATCAGCAAGGATATGGAATCCATCATCGCTTCAGACATGAAATCCTTCCTCTTCTCCAATGGCTTGATTTCCGATCATCAATTTGGTTTCAGACCAGGTCACTCTACCCTGGATATGCTGCTTCTGCTCTACAATCAATGGATGGAGGTCCTCAATGCCAGACAGGAAATCCTAGCCGTTCCTGGACATATCACGTGCTTTTGACACAGTCTGGCACCCTGCCTACTCACCAAACTCTCTTCCCATGGTATCCAAGGCCATCTCCACTCATGGCTCACAGACTTCCTCTCCTGTCGCAGTACGTGTGGCCTTAAATGGAGTTCTTTCATCCCCTCTTCCTGTCCAGGCTGAGTTCCTCAAGGTAGCGTTCTGGGCCCTGTTCTTTTCTGGTTTTCATCAATGATCTCTCCGACTCTCTGGAAAATCCTCTATATCTCTTTGCTGATGACTCCACCTCTGCCGTACCATCTGTCATCCCTCAGACCGGCAAGCAGCAGCTTCTTCGCTCACTGCAGATCTGGATAAAATCACAAACTGGTCCAACACGTGGAACATGTCTTTCAATCAGACAATCTCACACTCTCACTATGTCTCTTCGAAAGGACCGTTTAGAAACCCTCCCCCCATCCACTTTCTCAACAATCCTCTAGAAGAAGTCTTTTCTTTCAAGCTTCTGGGTCTCACTATCTGCCATGACCTTTCCTGGGAAAGTCACATTTCCAAACCTCGCTCCAAAGCCAGTCGCCGACTGGGATCCTCCGTCGCGCAAAAGTCCTTCCTCGCCCTCTTGAGCTCCTGACCACTTACAAAGCTTTTGTCCGTAGCGTGATGGAGTACTGCTCTCCCCTCTGGGCTGGTGCTCCTGCCTCCCACCTTTCTCGGCTTCACGGTGCGAAACCAGGGCATTTAGAATCATCGGCATCTCCCGCAATGAAGCTGAGTCTTTGGGCCTCTCACTCAATCACGCAGGTTGGTCGGTGGTCTTTCTGCTTTCTACCATCTCCTCTTCAGCCTTGCCCCCCTGCTCTCTCTGCGATTTGTCCCCACCACATTTCCACAGGGCGCTGAAGGTCCGCCAACAACCCCCTCTGGTAAAACTACCAAAATCACGAATCACTGCTCACCTTCACTCTTTCATTCCTCTTTTTTCCCGCCATTGGAATAAACTCCCTCACTTTATTCTTTCCCATTCTTCCTCCAGGCTTTCAAAACAGCTGTTCACCACCACCCCATCCAATCCTCGAATCTTTTTCTCCCCCGATAATCCACCCAAAGCCCACTTCCTTCAATTCCCCTGCTTTCCTTCCTAAAGTCCCTGTAATGTCCATCCTCTCTTCCCCATGTTCCCCATCCCATCCTCTCCCTTCCACAGATCTCCTAATGTGTCTGTTCCCACTGCTTTGTCCTCCCACTCCCGCCCCTCTTGTCTCATGCCCCCTTGCTGTGCGTTGTGTGTTAGCTCTCATACGAGCCTCGACAAGGTATACAAAAAAAAAAAAGTCGTCGAATCGATTTTTTTTGGACTCTGAACGACCGCCTGTCTCACCATTTCCACATTTTATTCACTATGACCTGTCCTCTTCCGACCACTGTGACCCTTGTGAAGGTCACAGATGGTTCCACATTGGTAAACTTTACGATGGTGCACTTTATTGTCCGAAGTTTGGTGCATGGCGCAAGTGGATACCGAATGTCTCGAGTAAAGACGTTTGCACCTGTATGACACTTTCGTTTCTGGTGCAAAGTTCAACAATTTTCGTCCGTTGTTGTACGGTCAGTCTTGGCATTTTTCTGGCGCTTGCTTGGTATCAAATAAACTTCAGGTCTCTGCAACAAGAAATGAAGCATTAGTGACAAATTACTGCTTTTTTAGGATCAAACGAAGCATTTTAAAAGTTGTATTTTTTTTTTTGGACACCCTATATATGTATATATATTATGTATCTATATCTATATATATCAGATGCATCCCTGGCTGTTATGGTAAGCATCGCTGCGGATTATGTCTCACACAGTAAAACCGCATAATTCGCACAGAACAACCGTCCATCTGCCACCCAGACAATTGTTCCTGCTAATGCAAACCATTTAACCGGAAGGCACAAATGTAATCGGTGGGAAAATCGAAACATGTGGAGTGTGACGAGCACTCCGCTGATCCCATTGGACACAGTCCATACAAAGCGTCCCTTCACCACAGAGGATTCGGCCTGGTGACTCTGTCTTGAGAGACAAAGATTACATGGATCTGATGGCATAAACGACGAATGTGGTCAGTATTGGTTAGATATTTATCAGTATACCTCCTGATGAGGCAAATTAGCCCGAAATCTGGATCGGTGGTTCTGTTTGATGTTCAGCTGATGATGACCATTAATCTTTGTCTCTTCGACAGTCACTGGCCGAAGCCTCTGTGTGGAGGCAACACTTTGGTGTGGACTGTGTCCATTGGGGAACAGCGGAGTGCTCGTCACTCTCGACATGTTTCTATCTGTATATGTATATATATCAGAGAGTCTCACTTCCGTAGAGCAAGACTGGAAGCACCAATGACTTGAAGACTCGGACTTTCGTCCTCCTGCATAGGTACCGGCAGCGCCACACCCAATGATCAGTGAATCCATGACTCCCCAGCCTGACGTCTATTGGCCTCTGGCTCACAGCCAGCAGAGACACGAATATCACTGCCAAGGTAAGTGAATCTCTCAATGCACTCAACATCCTCCCACAAACAGGACAGACAAGATAGCAGCATCCAAGATGTCATTGAAAGCCTGGATCTTAGTTTTGACCAGGAAACCTAATCCCAGTGGCTCAGACTCCTCTTCAGTGCTGAGGGCCCCCAAAAGGATATCTGGAGTCTCTGCAAAGATGCGCATCACCTGCAAAATCAAGTCAGAGATCCTCCCCAGAATCCAGTCCATACAAGCACTGAAAAGTGTGGGGGCAGACACACCGTGACGAACCCCAGTAACAACTGATACAAGTCAGAATGGTATCACCACATCTCACAGCACTCTCAGCACCAGAATATAGTTACATCAGATTATCGTTTTGGTGGCCCTCACAAGACCAAGAATCCTCCAGAGGGCATCCCGATTCACTGAATGGAACGCTTTACAGAGACGACAAAGGCTGCAAGCACCCTGCGGAACTCTCGTCTGTGTTCGTGAGGACCCAAAGAGCAAGGATACAGTCAATCGTTGACCTCTTTGGTGTAAGCCTGACTGCTCTGGAGCTGGTGCTCAAGCAGATGGTGGCGAACCTTCCAAAATTATCCGAGCAAAGACCTTGCACGGCACCGAGAGCAGCGTCACCCTCGGTAGTTGCTGCAGCCCTGGCGATCACCCTTCCTTTTTCTCGAGAGGTACAACAAGAGCCTCGCCAGTCAGTTGAGATGATGTATGTGTTCCAGGCAGAGCACAGAACTGCATTCAACGACACAAGTACAGCAGTTCACCAGCTTCCAGATCCACATGGAGCTTTACCCCATTTCAACCAGTTCACTGCAGCCTGTGTTTCCACAAACAAGGTGGATCACAGTTGATTGAAGGGTCAGCAAAAGGGATAGTAACACCCTGACATCCAACTCAACAGCTGGTGGATCAGCCTGGTACTGCCGCTCAGTAACCTGCCAGCGTGCCTTCACTTTGGACTCCTCTGTCAAAGCCCACAACACTCAGCTCTAACTGCAGTACACAGAGGACGGGCTTGGAGGACGCAATGCAGTGAATTCCCCTGTAAGCAGGAGAATCACTTGACCTCACTAATGTTCTACCCCACAAATACGTATTCCTCGCACATAGGCCTCCTGTCCACCTTAGCGCATGAACAGTTTACGCCCAGCTCTGCCATTCAGTCTGGCCCTGACTCTGGTCAAGATGTGTCCCTTGAGAGACAAAATTCTTCTTCACCCGGTGAGTTCCAAGACATCCACCGGCAACATCAAGAGGTGGTCTGGAAGGCACCCACAACTCTTTAGAACTTCCAAAGCACCCAGACCCCCCCCAAATCTCCACTCAGCCTGTTCGGATCCTCAGCTACCCTCTCATCCTTGAGCTTGCCAATATCCAGCCTCTCGGCTGGATGGTACCATTCTCCGGATTTAAGCTGCAACTTCAGATTGCTACAAAAGCCTGTGGTTGGTATTGAGGAACTGAGCACTCCCGTAGACCCTGCAGTTCTGGACCATCATCCAGCGACCATCAATGAGCACATGGTATTCTCTTTTGCCACACCGCCAGCGTTGGAATACCAAGTCCAGCGATGAGCCTGTGGGGCTGGAACCATGAACCGCCACCCTAATCCATGACTTCTTGCAAAGTGAAAGAACTTTGCTATTCTGGGTCACAGTTCGAACCCATGGGGATCAACACACGTCTCTAACCATCCCATCAGTTCCAGTCATGCACTGAATTCCCCCCAGACAAAAGTGTATCTCGCCTGGGGCACTGATCAAACTACCGACTTGAGCTGGCATAGAATGCATCCTTCATGGTGAGATCACTCGCCTCAGTCGGAGCATATACAGAGACCAGGGAAATGACACCAAGGAGTGACGAATCCTTAGTCTCATAATACGCTCGTTGACGGTGTTACCTCAATTATCATTGGAGTCAGCTTATTGGACACAGCTACAGCAACTCCTGGTTTCTGGTTTCATCAATGATCTCTCCGTCTCTGGAAAATCTCTTTATATCTTTGCTGATGACTCCACCCTCTCCGTACCACTATCATCCCTCAATCGGCAAGCAGCAGATTCTTCACGCTCTGCAAATAAGGATAAAATCACAAGCTAGTCCAACACTTGGAACATATCTTTCAAGCCTGACCATCTCACACTCTCACGATGTCTCTCCGAAAGTACCGCCTGGAAACCGCCCCCCCCCCACCTCTCTACTTTTTCAACAATCCTCTTGAAGAAGTCCTTCAATTCAAGCTTTTGGGTCTCATTATCTGCCAAATCTTTCCTGGTCCAAGCCCACATCTCCAAGCTGGCCTCCAAAGCCAGTTGCCAACTGGGCATCCTCCATTGTGCAAAATCCTTCCTTGGCACACCTGAGCTCCTGACCACGTGCAAAGCTTTCGTCCGCAGCCTGATGGAGTATTGCTCTCTCCTCTGGGCTGGTGCTCCTGCCCCTCACCTTTCTCAGCTTCACGCTGTGGAAACAAACACGTTTAGGATCATTGGTATCTGTCATGATGAGACCGAGTCTTTGGGTCTCTCATTCTCTCACCGCAGGCAGGTCGGTGGTCTTTCTATCTTCTGTGTCTTATCTGACATTGCCCCCCCTGCTCTGTCTGTGCTCTGCACTCCCCATATTTCCACAGGGCGCTCAAGGTCTGCCAGTAGCCCCCTTCTGGTAAAACTACCAAAATCACAAATCACTGCTCACCTTCACTCTTTCATTCCTCTTTTATTCCACCATTGGAACAATCTCCCACACCCTCTTAAAATCCCACTCTTCCCTCCAGGTCTTCAAAACAGCTGTTCACCATCATCTCTCATCTTCCCCCATTCAAAACCATGATCTTTTCTACCCCTGTTAATTCACCCCAAACTTACCTCCTTAAAATCCCCTGCCTTCCCAACTGAAAGTCCCTGTGGTGTCCATCTTGTTTACCCTGTGTACCCCGCCGCATCCCTCTCCCTTCCACAGATCTCCTCGTGTCTCTGTTCCCCGTTGTATTTTCCTTCCCTCTTCCACTCCTCTTGTTTCCTGCTCCCCTTGTTATACATTCTGTATGCCAGCTCGTACTGTATTCGAGCCTCGACATTGCATGATAAAATTAAACAAATAACTAAATATATATATAACCATAAAAATCTTCATTATTATCATTTTTACAATTTTTTTTTTTAAGCTACAATATTCTGCATGAGGGCGATCTATTCTTTCCCGTCACATCTTTTCTTTTTCTTCACGCCCCTCTGACTGTCGGAGACAGGGTACATTAACATGAGCTCCGTCTGACCGACCGACTGATCATTTGTCCATGTATGTTTGTGTTCGCGATTTTTCAAAAACCACCGAACATTTAGCTTCAATATTGCAAATATCTATTCCTCATGACATTATCTCAACCTCATTAGATCATGGATGTGACTTGCTGAATTATGTTGCCATGGAAACCATCTCAGAAAACTTGTCTTGTGGACGTGATATTTCAATAACTGTTGAACATTTAGTTTTCTTATTACACACACCTATTCCTCCTTCCACCCAAAAGGTGGGAGACCTGGAGTATCAGCTCCTTGTTCATTCAAAATCAGGTAGGAAATTAAATCTCCTTCAACAGGACATTTATAATCATATTTAAGCACAGGATATGACTCACATTATCGATGCGAAGTGCACCATCTTCAAATCGTTGACGTCTGAGGTGTGTGGCAATAGAGTGCAGGTTCAGCACTGCACTGCATACTGTCTGGACGTCATGATGGCCAAATAAGGAAGGCAGTCGATTACACACAGTGGAACTCTCTCCCTTTTCGGCACTTACAATTATGTCCTGAGCATGGTCGTAGCTCAGTTTGGCACACGAACGAATCACAGTTCTCCCAAACCAATTGTCTTTCACCTGAGGTACAGATAAGGGGGATGTAAATAACTGCAGCAAACATACTCATGCCAAAAACAAGCAAGCATCTGTCTCTGATGAAATTCTAATCACGAGTGTTATGTTGAGAACAGACCACACCTTGCAAAGTACGGCATGTTCCAAATGAAATTCCATGAATTTGCACATTTATTAATAACGAGCAAATACCAACCGGCGCTTCGATGACAGGAATACTAAAGGGGAGGGGGGGGGAAATAGAGGGGGGAAGAGAGAGGAGTTGGGGAGAGAGAGAGGAGTTGGGGAGAGAGAGGGGAGGAGAGTGAAGTGGTGAAGGGGAAAAGAGAGAGAGGAAGGGGGAGCGAGGAGGGAGGAGGAGCGGAGGGGTGCGGATGTGAGGAGTGGGGGAAGGGAAGGCAGCGTGAGGTGAGAGGAAGGGAAAGGCAGACGGTCGGTGGAGCATTAATTACGATTCATACCGTCTCATCAAAATGACTCTGCATCGAATAACAGTGAAGATGGAAACAAAATAATGTCTGAAATCCATTTTCTACCGGTCAATCTATCTATAATTCCAGCAATCTCTGTGTGTCTCTGTGTCTGTGACCGCTGTTTCTCGACAACCACTGGTCCGATCTAATTGAACTTGCCAGGTATATTGCTGGGGACCTGAGTATGTGCCTTTTCAAGGTTTGATATTAATCGGACAAGTGCCTCCCAGTTATGGCCATTTATTTACTAAACCAATGACAGGACACGTTGCTGCGTAGGCGTGGCCGTTGGGGAAGAGATCCTCAGCCGCATTCCCATTACGGGTGACAACATACGGACTTCCGGATAGTGATGACTTACTGTATTCTAATAATTTCTCGATTTCTTATGCGCATTTATAGATAAACACAATGCCCCAATCCAGTCGTCGTTACGAGAGCGAAGGAACAGCCTGTGTGTTTGTTTGAAAGTTTTTTTTTGCACGTACGGCCACGCACGTACGGGCACGCGAGAGCGAAGGAACGGCTTGTGTGGTTGTTGTTTGTGGAACGCGGTTTTGAAAGTTTTTTTTTTTTTGCACGGACGGCCACGCACGTACAGCCACGCACGTACGGGCACACGAGAGCGAAGGAACGGCCTGTGTGTGTTGTTGTTTCTGGCACGCGTTTTGAAAGTTTTTTTTTTTTGCACTTACGGCACGCACGTACGGGCACGCGAGAGCGAAGGAACGGCCTGTGTGGTTGTTTCTGGCACGCGGTTTGAAAGTTTTTTTTTTTTTTGCACGTACGGCCACGCACGTACAGCCACGCACGTACGGGCACGCGAGAGCGAAGGAACGGCCTGTGTGGTTGTTGTTTCTGGCACGCGTTTTGAAAGTTTTTTTTTTTTTGCACGTACGGCCACGCACGTACGGGCACGCACTAGTCTATCTATAATTCCAGCAATCTCTGTGTGTCTGTCTGTCTGTGACTGCTGTTTCTCGACAACCACTGGTCCGATCTAATTGAAACTTGCCAGGTATATTGCTGGTGACCTGAGTATGTGCTTTTTCAAAGTTTGATATTAATCGGACAAGTGGTTCCCAAGTTATGGCCATTTATTTACCAAACCAATGACAGGACACGTTGCTGCGTAGGCGTGGCCGATGGAAAGGGCGCCATTTAGTTACCAATGACAGAACACGTTGCTGCGTCGGCGTGGCCGTTGGGGAAGAGATCCTCAGTTACCAATGACAGAACAGTTGCTTGGCGTTTTGCACCCACAGTATCTATCTTCTATCTATAATTCCAGCAATCTGTTTGTTTGCCTTTTCAAGGTTTGAAATTAATCGGACAAGTGGTTCCCAAATTATGGCCAAGTTAGAGCCGTTCCCCATTACGGGTTACAACGTACGGACTTCCGGATAGTGATGACTTACTGTATTCTAATAATTTCTCGATTTTCTTATGCGCATTTATAGATAAACACAATGCCCCAATCCAGTCGTCGTTTACGAGAGCGAAGGAATGGCCTGTGTGGTTGTTTGAAAGTTTTTTTTGGGGGGGGGGGGGTTTGCACGTACGGCATGCATGTATGGCCACGCACGTACGGCCACGCACGTACGGGCATGCAAGAGTGAAGGCACGGCCTGTGTGGTTGTTGTTTGTGGAACGTGGTTTTAAAGTTTTTTTTTTTGCACGTACGGCCACGCACGTACGGCCACGCATGTACGGGCATGCAAGAGCGAAGGAACGGCCTGTGTGGTTGTTGTTTCTGGCACGCGGTTTGAAAGTTTTTTTTTTATTTTTTTTGCACGTACGGCCACGCACGTATGGCCACGCACGTACAGGCACCGCACTAGTACTATAAACAAGGCCGAGAGACAAACACCGCCCAGACAAGTCCGGAGACAATCTCCGGTCCGGACACAAACACCGCCCGGACGCGTCCGGAGCCAAGCTGTCAGGAGACCAACACCGCCCGGACACGTCCAGAGACCAACACCCCAAGGACACGTCCAGAGACCAACACTGCCCGGACATGTGCAGAGACAAATACTACTCGGACACGTCTAGAAGACACAACACCGCCCGGACGGCGTCCGAGCCAAGCTGTCAGGAGACCAAACACGCCCGGACACGTCCAGAGACCAACACCGCAAGGACACGTCCAGAGACCAACACCGCCCGGACATGTGCAGACAAATACTTGCTCGGACACGTCTGGAGACAAACACCGCCCGGACACGTCCAGAGACAAACCACCCAGACATGACCAGAAACAAACACCGCCCGGACACGACCAGAGACAAACACCTTTTGGACACATCCAGAGACAAACTCCCGTCCGGACATAAATATCGCCCGGACACGTTTGGAGACAAACACCACACTTGGACATGTGCAGAGACAAGCTCCTGTCCGAACATGTCCGGAGATAATACCATCCAGACATATCCGGAGACAAACACCGTCCAGACATAACCACTGTCTGGACATGTCCAGAGAGAGAGGGAGAGGGAGAGAGAGAAGAGAGAGAGAGAGAGAGAGAGAGAGAGAGAGAGAGGGAGAGAGAGAGAGAGGGGATCGGAGAGTGAGAGAGGATCGGAGAGTGAGAGAGGTCGGTGTGGGAGGAGCGTCCTGCACTGTATTGGGAGGAGGTAGGGCAAGGATGGGACAAAGAGAGAGAGAAGGGTGGGGTTGGGGAATTTGCAGTGAGAATATGTTATATGCTTTATGAACAACACAAACACAAACGCAAACACAAACACAAACACACACATGGCCGATATCGGCAATTTTCGGGAATCGACAGGTTGGAGTCAGTGTGATTACTGACTACAGTAAGTACTGCATACAACCCAAAACCTTGAGTGGGCTTTCACTGATTTCAGGGAGATGTTCACAAATATTAACCTTTATAAACAGCTGCGTGTGAGGAGTGGAAAAAAAATTTGGCTCAGTAATTTAGAAAACACGTTAATACGGCAATCGGCTTGGAAATCGGGTGTTATTTCAGAAAGAACTCGCTCAGGACGATGGAGCACGAACCACTCACTCAGGACGACGGAGCACGAACCACTCACTCAGGATGACAGAGCAGGACCACTCACTCAGGACGACAGAGCATGAACCACTCGCTCAGGACGACGGAGCACGAACCACTCGCTCAGGACAACGGAGCACGAACCACTCGCTCAGGACAACGGAGCACGATCCACTCGCTCAGGACGACAGAGCACGAACCACTCGCTCAGGACGACGGAGCACGAACCACTCGCTCAGGACGATGGAGCACGAACCACTCGCTCAGGATGACGGAGCAGAAACACACGCTCAGGATGACTGAGCACGAACCATTCGCTCAGGATGACGGAGCACGAACCACTCGCTCAGGATGACGGAGCACGAACACTCGCTCAGGATGACGGGAGCCAAACCACTCGCTCAGGATGCGGAGCACGAACCACTCGCTCAGGATGACGGAGCACGAACCACTCGCTCAGGATGATGGAGCACGAACCACTCGCACAGGATGACGGAGC
Source organism: Eptatretus atami (assembly GCA_035128595.1). NCBI lineage: Eukaryota > Metazoa > Chordata > Myxini > Myxiniformes > Myxinidae > Eptatretus > Eptatretus atami. The sequence goes on from CM068954.1 coordinate 4,273,944, forward strand.
ACGAACCACTTGCACAGGATGATGGAGCATGAATCACTCGCTCAGGATGATGGAGCACGAACACTCGCTCAGGATGACGGAGCACGAACCACTCGCTCAGGATAAGGGAGCACAAACCACTCGCTCAGGATGACGGAGCACGAACCACTCGCTCAGGATGACGGAGCACGAACCACTCGCTCAGGATGATGGAGCACTGAACCACTCGCACAGGATGACGGAGCACGAACCACTTGCACAGGATGATGGAGCATGAATCACTCGCTCAGGATGATGGAGCATGAACCACTCGCTCAGGATGATGGAGCATGAACCACTCGCTCACGGTGATGGCATGAACCACTCGCTCAGGATCCAATCCATTGGGACCATACTCTGTGGAGAGTATCGGGTGTTTCCGAAGCAGTCTCCTGGGCTATTGGGCACAATCCGGAATGGGTAGCCATTCCAACACAGGATACTCGAATGGCTCAATCATCCCAGAAAGGTGGTACTCATTTTTGCCGACCTCAGAAGAATGACAGGCTGAGTCAATCCACCAGGTATTAATTCAACGGTTGAGCAGTATTTGAACTCAGGACCCTAGGATCTCCTCGCTCAGGATGACGGAGCATGAACCACTCGCTCAGGATGACGGAGCACAAACCACTCGCTGAGGATGATGAGCACGAACCACTCGCTCAGGACGACGGAGCATGAACCACTCGCTCAGGATGACGAGCACGAACCACTCACTCAGGACGACAGAGCACGAACTACTTGCTCAGGACGATGGAGCACGAACCACTCGCTCAGACGACGGAGCACGAGCCACTCACTCACGATGACGGCATGAACCACTCACTCAGGACGACAGGGCATGAACCACTCCCTCAGGATCCATCCAATCCATTGGACCATTATCTGTGGAGAGTGTCGGTGTTTCCGAAGTGGTCTCCTGGGCTATTGGGCACAATCCGGAATGGGTAGCCATTCACAACACAGGATACTCGAATGGCTCAAACATCCAGCGGTGGTACTCATTTTTGCCAATCAGAAGAATGACAGGCTGAGTCAACCCCACCTGGTATTAATTCAAGAGCGGGCAGGATTTCAACTCAGGACCGAGGATCTCCTCGCTCAGGATGACGAGCATGAACCACTCACTCTGAATGATGTGGCGCGGAACTGCTTTAGACTGTAGGGTACTTGGCAAGTGGCTTAAGCACTCAAGCAAGCACTCCAATTAAATGGTTGATAAGGAATGGCTGGCCAGGCTGTGGCTGCATACCATATAAGATCCCTTTAACTTTAAAACTGGTCTTCACCAGCACGCATCAGTTAAAGAAATAAAATAATTCGTTCAAATAATGACTTTACCCACAAAAGAGTTGCTGCTTATGTAGAACAACCCAGGAGACATCGCAAAGTTTAATTGGCGTGAAATAAACATTGCAGATAATTCGCCATGTTGCCTGGTCATCTGTGCACACGTCACATGGTACATCGATTCGCGCAAACGCTGAACTTATTTTAAAACGTTTTTTTTTTTTTTTTTTACCAGATTTGCTTTATTTCTTGAAGAGCACCTCACGAAACTTCCAAAAATATAGACATAGATCTGGCAGACGCATGGGTAGACAGTCCCTCTGGAGAACAGGGTGCGAGGCCAGCAGTGAGTGCATGCATTAAATCATATAGCTCAATGAAGCTGGTTAATTTTAGCACATTCTTAAATTTTTTGTTCACTCAATATAATTCTCCAAATAGTAGAAAGAGATAAGTTTAATGCCTTGGAAATTTCACATTTTCTTATGTATGTATGTATGGAGGAGGGACTATATGAAGAGGAGGATATTGGGACCATACTCTGTGCAGAGTGTTGGTGCTGCCTAAGCAGTCTCCTTGGCTATTGGGCACAATCCTGGACGGGTCGCCACTCCGACACAGTATACCAGCATGCTGGCACTCATTTTGCGACCTCGGAAGGATGACAGGCAAGTTAACCCACCTGGTTCAATTCAACAGCTGAGGGGATTTGAACTCAGGACCCTAGGATCCAAAGCCCACCCTAACCATTAAGCCAACACCAGGCTCGAGACCATAGTCTTGCTTGCTTAAAGTAAATAGGTATATCGGCTTAGTTATAAGACTCGTTATTCTTTAAATTATCAGATTTCACTCCAGATTTCGACACTTATTTTGTCCGGACGATATGCGATCCTCAAAACCAAAATAATATTTCGACGATATACTTTAATTAGTCCGTGAGAGTAGATCGTGGAAAAAAGTATCATACAATACATGAAATTGCTCCAAGCTCCTAATTTGAAAACGATGGCACTAACAAAAGTGATGTAAACAGCGATTCGTAGCTATGATGAACAGTCATTCGATAATATGAGTGAAGAAAGTGAAGAAAAAAAACTTTATCGTGAAGAAATCGTTGCGGCCTGTTCCAAGTCAAGGCATGGTTGGGCAGGCCAAAAAACATGGCGGCTTCAGACTCCAGCGAGGTTACTCAGGAGGTGCCTTTAGACCCCAAAGAGCGAGGTGGCCGAGGATGTGCCTGATAAAGGAAATAATTAAATAAGGACGTTAATTATCTTCAAAAGAAGTGTTTTAATTAACGCAAACACCCAATTTTCAGTCGTGCACTTCGAGGAAGTTTTCTTCAGATGCATATAAAGTTTCAGGCTGCTCGGTTTCATGGTTTTGGAGTCATGGAGGGCGCGCACATGCACGCACGCACGGCCATTTTTTAGTACAAGATGAACTATGAACGAGGCAAACATAAAACTGGTACCATTGCACAAGAGGAAGTCAAACGTTTTGTTTGATGTAAGGATATGTTCAATACGACCACCAATCTGATTAAGGGTAGTACGAATCTTTACACGTTTTCCATAACTTTACCAAAAGTGACTCGGCTAATATGAAGGCAATCCTGGATCTGCTCTTAGGTTACCGACAGTCCTGGTGACCTGTCTTGTAGACCAGTTCTTTAAGGAACCCCCAAACGAAGAAGTCCCACCAAATGAAGTCCAGGATTGTCTGTGTCCAGGAGAGGCCTTTGTCGAAGCGTACAGGAACATGGTTTGACATGACCCCACCACCAACTTTGGAATTGTGGTAATCCAATAGATTATCCGCGGTCTGTTGTGTGCCACCATCCTGTTGAAACAATTGGGCTATCATCCTAGAATGGTGACATCACATTCCATGAAGAGGAATGTCTGGAGCATTTCAACATAGCGATTCCCATCAATGTAACAATCAATTAGGAATGGCTGTATGTGGGTTTTAAAGGACACCAGATGTCATTCTGTTCGATGATATGGCCAATCGAATGGAACCAACCACACCTCGTCAGAACACCATCCCATGTGAACAAGGGAAGAACCAGCCACCAACCACTCCAAAAATCTCTCAAAAGTTGGATACTTTTCTTTATCAATGGCTGTGAGTCTCTGCACAACATGAATTGTGAATGTAAACATGTTGAAGTCGTTACAAAGAGTTTTCCAGGTTGTTACTTTTGGACAACAGCTTCCACTGACAAGAGATGCAAGGATTTATTGCATAGACTGTCAATGAACCGATGTCGAATACCGTGCACGGTCCTGTCAAGGCGCACAGTCGGATGACGCTGACGTTTGTTCATCCACACACATCTGTAGTGTTCCGAAATCGCTGAACAAACTGATGAATGGAGTTACAGTTTGGGGCCCATGGCATATTGGAATTCCTTCCTAAGCCTCCATTGTAATGTCAAGATCGAATGACGAAATGAACCTCTGAATGAGTTCGGGTTTCTGCTGTGCAGACTGCCAACAGCATGTGTGCCATGTTGTCAAACTAAACACACCATCTGTGGCCAAATGGAACATGAAGCAAAACTTTAGACTTCCCCATGTATCATGATTAAATTTTATGTTTCTGCCAATAATAGTTCATTTCTCATAAATATGTAAAAATATAAAAATATGACATGTGGATATGGCAAGAATAGCAACTGAATATAGCCACACAAATAACCCACTGAATATATGCAACTACCAAGGACCCAATGATTATATGCACTACCAAGGACCCACTGATTATATGCACTACCAAGGACCCACTGATTATATGCATACCAAGGACCCACTGATATATGCACTACAAGGACCCACTGATTATATGCACTACCAATAACCCACTGAATATATGCACTACAGACCACTGATATATGCACTACCAATAACCATGATTATATGCACTACCAATAACCCACTGATTATGCACTACAAGACCCACTGATTATATGCACTACCAAGACCCACTGATTATATGCACTACCAGGACCACTGATTATATGCACTACCAATAACCCACTGAATATATGCACTACAATGACCACTGATTATATGCACTACCCAGGACCACTGATTATATGCACTACCAATAACCCACTGAATATATGCACTACAAGGACCACTGATTATATGCACTACAATAACCCACTGAATATATGCCTAACAAGGACCCATGATTATAATGCACTACCAATAACCCACTGATATATGCGCTACCAAGGACCCACTGATTATATGCACTACAATACCCACTGAATATATGCACTACCAAGGACCCACTGATTATATGCACTACCAATAACCCACTGAATATATGCACTACCAAGGACCCACTGATTATATGCACTACCAATGACTCACTGATTATATGCACTACCAATGACCCACTGATTATATGCACTACCAAGGACCCACTGATTATATGCACTACCAGGCCTATATTCAGTGGTTATTGTAGTGCATATAATCAGTGGGTCCTGGGTATATGCAGTATAATTATCAGTGGGTCCTTGTAGTGCATATATTCAGTGGGTTATTGAGTGCAATTAATCGTGGTCCTTGGTAGTGCATATAATCA
>CM068954.1:4278882-4308138 GCA_035128595.1 Eptatretus atami
ATTATTCGGCATGTGAGCTTGAAATTTTTTTCGACGGTATGCCAGCGCTATACATTATGACGCAACGCTGCCCGCATACGCTTGAGCCATAAGTTGTAGCGCACGATATACGCGACATACATTCGTGACCCGTCGACACAGTGACTTGAAATTTACTCATAAGCGACACGTCAGCGGTATATGTTTAGCGTACCCGAAACTTGTTTCTAACTATGCAGTAACGTGCTTTTGAACCTATTGCATAACGTTATCGTCCAACGCCATATTCTGACGATATGTAGATGATTGACGTCTTCGGACGACCCACAGAAAGCGTACCTGAACGTGTTACTAACTTACAGCTCCGTATAATGGCGTATTGTGGAGCGTTAGGGGAATTGGTATATAAAAAATGGTGGTTCACACGAGGAAGGACCCGTCAGCTGTTCCAAGATTCATGTTTTTTTGTTTTTTTTTTCTTCGGCATGACGGTGATGCTTGACGCTTCCATTTCTATGCGGTTATATTTAAATCGTTGAGCGAAGCCTATTAATCACTATATTTATTATAACCGCACTAATAAATCGAAGTGTCAACATCACCGTTCATGCCGAAGAAAAAAAACAAAAAAAAAAACCTGGAGTCTGGAACACTGACCTAAACATTACCTCGACGTGCTTCGACTTATGAATAACTTACAAGTAACGTGTGTACGGTTGTGTCAACGATCGCGTACAGTGCCTACAACTTATGGCCAGCGATACATACGGAACGGTGAGTCATACGCTGGCATACGTCGAAAAATTTCAAGAACCTTAAAATTTGTCGACGAGCTCGGCGTACTACGACGTATGCCAGCGTACTACGAGCTATGCCAAGCATACGTACGACGTATGCCAGCGTGCTCTTAACGTATACCAAAACTTACCCATAACGTATTCGACGTGTGCCAGCGTTTTAGACAAATTTTTACGTCGGCATACGCTGGCTAAATCGTTAAGGTGTTACAGGCCTTTAGCACAATTTAACCAGAACTAGAAACACACAGTAAACACAGAGATAACAAAATGATAGTTAAAATGCGACAAAACGACCGGAAAACTTACCTTTGAGAAAGTTGGCAAGACCCTGAAGCAGAACCGCCACGTTGCTCAAGAAGCGGAACAAGAAATGAAAATAGAACCGGAAGGAACTGATGACTTTTCGTACCTTAAATGTGTCCTCATCCATTTCTCAGACATGCAAGGTCTGATTTGTTTAAACTTGGCGCAAACACAGTGCATGTGATGCATACACGTGCACCTCACTATATTTTGCGATCTGATAAAGATGGCCGACTGGTAGACTGGCGGCCATTTTTAGTTACACACAATACGGGCTTCCCTTTACTCCATACAGCAAAATTACTAAAACACAGGAGCTCTTACATTTTATGTTTTTTACTTGTATTAATCACCTTGTTATTATTAGGTTTGTTTCCGTCTGCATCCGTCCCACCTGTGGTTTTTCCAGACCCCCACACCCTTTAACATATCCAATCTAAACTCGGTACATGGCTTTATTATGATAAGTGCAGAACAAGTTTGATTGTAGGGCATTTTGTCAATGTTTCACAGTTATGACCTTTTTGGATTTAATAAATATACATCGGTCAGAGTCATGTATTGCAAAGCAAATTCTCGCTCTTGTTATTTATAATACACTGCCCCAGGTTGCACAAACTACTGCGGGTAATTATATATCCTATGTGCACACACGAACAATTGGAAATCCTTGATTAATTCTTGACGTTTGGCGGTAAAGATCATTAATTTGTTATGAAAGCAAATCATTGCACTTATTCTAGAATATTTGAAACAACTTGTATTTAATTGGTTTTCATGGCAAAAATTACTTTACTACTTTATTTTTATTGCTTGTCCTTCCCAGCCTTTGTCCAAACATGCATCGAGGCTACTAACCTTCAACTGCAATTTGTGTAGCATTCTTTTTATTTTTACAGCGCGGCGACATCGCGCTGTTATATAATTGGCTATTCTGTCCTGTGTCTTCTGTCACGTCTTCTGTACACCTTATGGCCGCACTAACGTCCCTTTGATCTGAGGGCTATTAATAGAAATTTGTCCAACATCACAACTCTTGCCATCATGCATGCTAATTCACCGTGTCTACATTTAAATTTTATAACTGCAAAATTGTTGCATCATTCTTAACCTAGACTTTTACTGCCCCAGCCGCGCGATATCGAAGTATTCGCTTCTTGTTGTATCCGATGTTGAGGCTCATTGAAGAGCTACAAAAGGATGAACAGACGAAAAGAAACATTAGAAATAGAGCGGGAGGGGGAAACACACCCAACAAGCAGGGGGTGGGAGGCAAAATAGAGGGGAGACTTGAGAAATGAGGGATGTTGGGAGAATGAGGGCAAGGGGAGGACACAAAGGTGAATAACAGGAATTTGTCGCAAGCTTTCAGGAAGGAAAAATTCGTCTTGGAAAGAAGTGGACCTGAGAAGGGATAACGTGGGTAGAAAAGATTGTGGTATCTTGGAAGATTATAATTGTATTCTTTGATTTTATTTTCTTTGTGGAGAACGTGATCCTTTTTGCAGACCGGTGATACAGATATCCCTCATTGACGGTGTTGAGAAGCGCACCGGGCACTTGATGGGGACATCGTCGATGGTGAAGCGTCATTCCTCACGATGAGGTATGATAGATCCATATATTTTCGATACTCGGCAGTGAGTTTCTGAATTATTTTGGTGAAAATGAGTTTTTTACTCTTGCGCTTTTGTTTGGTGTGTGTGTGTGTGTGGTGTGTTTAATCATGTGTTCTCTTACAAGGAACATGAGAAGCCATTTGGCCCAATCAAGCTTGCGCTGTGGTTGGTTGTCCATATCTATGCTGTTAAATGCTGAGCATCAAGCAAAGAAGCAGCACTTTCCATTTTTAAAGTCTTTATTATGACTTAGGCAGGGTTTGAACTGCGACAAACCAGCCTCAGAGCAGATGCTCAGCCATTACACCCCTGAATCTGGTTGAATTATACACTTACAGGATACTGATTCAGGGGTGTAATGAAGCAAGGAAATAAAAACCTATGATGTGGTTAACATCGGGAGAAAACAAGGCAGATGTTTGGAAACAACCCCAAAAGATTAACCGTGCCTCTGGAATGGAAGCAGAATGTGTCGTCCTCTCCTGAAAAAGATGAACTAGAACGATTCTGGAAAGGAATTTATGAAGATCGAAAAGAACACAATAAGGAAGCAGAATGGATCGAAACCCTGGAAGAGAAGAAGCAACATATTCGAGAAATGCCCCAGTAATAAATGATGTATAAAAAAATATACAAAAAACGAGACAATCACAAAAATAGTAACTTCAAAAGCTCTGGCCAGATTGGATTCTGATATTCTGGCTAAAGCAATCAGATGCTCTCCACTTCAATACGCTCGAGCATTTAATTAACTTATATCGAAGAGGATCAGGAAATGTAGGAATGGCTGCAAAGGGTAATACCTTCCTCATTCTAAAATCTGAAGAAACCCAACTACCTCAGAAGTATAGACCCAATGGCATGTCTACCAACAACATACAAACTTCTAATGGGTTCTGACATACAAATTCATCACAGAAATGCTGTACCACCACTTAGCACAAGAAAGAGGCGTAGAGACAGAACAGAACGGTTGTAAGAGAGGAGCTACGGAATATATACCACCTATAGTAAACAAGGAAATACGCAAAAACTATAAAACGCGAAGAAACAAATTGTGTCACAGCATGGATAGACTACAAAAAAAAGCTTTTGATCGTGTTCCACATTCATGGATGATAAAATGCATGCAATTGCACAAGATCCACTCCAAAGTGATCAAACTCATTGGGAAAGCAATCGAGTCTCGAATACACCATTGATATTACAGCACTTGAAGGGAAGACTAAAATACCAGGGGTGAAGAATGACGAAAAGTCTCAGAACTGAAAATTTGTGAAGCGGTACACCGACTCATTCGATTTTTGGCATCGATAAATGTTCCAAGTTGTACATTCTTACAAGGTCAACCAAGAAAAATGGACAACATAAAAATTGACATCGGTACAACATACCGGAACTAGAGTATCTGTGACACAATGCAATCGCCAAGGGTAAACTTCCTCTGGCCTACCATGGCGATTCGCTTGCGACACCCATTGGTCCAGGATTCAACGATGGCCATTTTTCTTTTTAGTAGGCGGGACCAATTGAACGTACAAGGAACACCAAAAAAAACATTAAATCTTCGTTTCAAGACCATTGATTCAAGAAAAAACAACAACGATTCAGTTGTTAAGTGAGCCGTGTCTATTCAGAAGCCCAACTTCATTTCTGATTCCGTGGGCCTTGAAGCGACTTGAGGTGACCTCCTTGAGAGAGTCCGGTATGAGGTCGGCTGCTGCTTGTGCAGAAACCTCTACGAAATATCTTTGTTTCTCTGCTGTGACTTGACTAATGCTGTCATTTTGAAGATTTTTCCTGCACATTGTAGAGTTTTCAACCACCTGTCTTTACCAGATTGCCCTTCAAGTTCTTGAGCATTTCCATCCATCACCGAGAGGGGTTGTTGAGGCACATACAAATCCTGCCCATAACTTTGATCAATGAATGACCCGTTTACCATAATTCTGAGTAAACTCATTCTTTCAGAGTTATGCGCTTAACTTACTTTGCCATTGTTTCACCCTTTCTTGCAGAAGTGTTTCATACCTGTCCCTAGATGTTTTCTATAGAAAAGCTTTTGCTATATAGAATAAAGAACCTTCAATTTCATTACAGAGTATTGGAATGCGCATCAAATTGCTCTGATAGCTTTTGGCTTTGATAGCCTCATGGCTTTGAATGCATTAATGCACTTGGTGTGATAGCACATGTTGCTTGCAACATATCATGCCCATCACCTTGCAAATGAACAAAATATCTTGCCAGTTCAAGCTGTTGTGCTTTTTCAATGTTTTTTGGTGTGTATTGGTAGTTTTAGTGAAGGTTGCCTTCCATCACGAATCTGTTATGACAAATGGCCAGCGTTACTGTAGTCACACCTCCAAGACTTTGACCTTTCAGATTTTGTCTTTACCCCTGGAGGTACTGGCTATTGGCATAGAACTCGAGGAACCACTGCTGTAGCTGTGGGTGATGGGTTCACTTAGCTGCTTTTTCTTGTGATCATGCAGCTCTTAGTAGAGTGGAGGTATTTCTACATTTTGGATGCCACTTTGGCTGCTTACAGTCCAACGAAGTCCTTCTGTTCATATCAGATGAAAGTCTTTCTGCCACAGATCAGCCTGAGAGCTCAAAGCTGACTTGAGTGTATTTCCTGACTGGGTTTTCTTCTATTATCTCTCGTTCTTTTTAAATCTGTTTTCCTGTGCATTGATTCCTGGCTGATATATGCGCCCAAGAGTATATTATCCCTTTATCAGCGTCTTTAACTTCTTCAAATTGCTTGTATTTAGGTCAATGCCACCACTCGCTGTTTTGGGGCCACTTTGTGCTGTGTTGTTGGTCAGCCATGTTTCTTTTCACATCTGCAGATGGGCTCCCTAAAAAACAAAAACAATGGACACTTTTACTCATAAGTATTCCATTGATCCAGTTTTGTATCTTAAAATCATTTGCTCTGAATATAATGTTTTGTGGAAACTGGCAATGCAGATATGCTTAATTACCTGGAGAAATGGGTGGTTTTTTTGCCTTTTTGAAAACTGACCTTCTTCCACTTGTTACTGATAAAAATTTTAAGAAACAATTCAACATGGTGGTATGAATACTTCACAGATCTCTATTCGAAACATTTCAGTCAGAATGTTTTGGTTTTTTCTTCCCATTCAAGTCTAAATTGCTAAATATTTGACGAGTTCCCTGATTTTAACGCATTCATTAAATTGGTGACCTCTTGACCTTTGATGACTACATATTTGATCTGATTTGCATTTGATAAACGTTGACTTTGTAAAGCAGTTTTTTTATTAGAGCAGTGATACAAACATTTGAGTGGTAATTTGTTAGTATGTCTTGTTTCTGGACAAAGTTATGACTATTTATATTTTTCCCCTAATTTCCAGGCCTCAAAATTATTCCAATGACCAATGTTAAGCTGAATTTTTCAGCTTCTATTCGTGCAAACATTGGCAGGGTAGTCCACCTGAGCACAATTCTAGGACGTCCACTGAGACATGAGGGGTAGCGACCTTTTATAGCACGACAGTCATTACTTTCTAAAAATAAAATGGAGTTTTGCCCTCGGTATTTCCCATCACAGACAGGTTGGTAGTCTCTCCGTCTTCTACTGTCTCTTTCTGGTCTTGCACCCTCTGCTCTTTCCGTGCTTTCAATCCCCCTCCCCCACCCCACGAGGTTTCTGCAGGGCACACACAGTTCCATCATCAACCCTTTTGGGCTGAAACTTCCTAGATCCAGGATCCTTTTTTTTTTTTTTTGTATGCAACGTCGAGGCTCGTATGAGAGCTAACACACACAACGTACAATAAGTGGAGCAGGAGACAGAGGAGATCTGTGGAAGGATGGGATTTGGTGGGATACACAAGGTAAACATGATGGACACTACAGGGACTTTCAGGAAGGAAAGGCAGGAAATTTGAAGGAATTTGCTCACCTCCACTCATTTGTTTCTCTCTTTTTCCTAGCTGTGGAAGAAACATCCCACATCCTCTTCAGTTCTCATTTCCTTCCAGGTGTTTCAAGCCAGTTGTTACCACCATCTCAAGTCATCCACCATCCAAAATCATGATCTTTTCTACATCCGTTAAACCACTCCCACCTCCCACCCCTCAAAATCTTTGCTTATGTATCTATGTTGTCCACCCCTTGCATCTCCATCTCCATCTACTTTCTCCCTCTCTCCTTGCTGTTGCGATTTCCCTTTTTTCTGCTTCCTTTGTTATGTTGTGTCCTGATTTGTTCTGTCATATTCTTTCCATGAGCCGAGAGCATGTATTAAAAACAATAATTTTGTTGATTTATTGAATTGCAGTCCGAGCTTCGATATAATCCTCGGAATGATCATCTACACTTTGGAGAGTCAATCAATTCCCCGACTGAAGAAAAAAAAATGGGGATATTGTAATCGGCTCTGTCAGTCCGTCTGTCCATCTGTCACGCTATCTCCTTCTATGGACACTTCCCTATCACTGTTAGAAATTCACTAAATTGGTAGTTATGATCAGCATGTTACAAGAAGGTACAAGAGTAGCATCATTTTGGCCAGCCCCTGGGGCACTGCGGTGGGATCAAAGAGTGAAATACCAAAAAATGCAATTCCGGGCACATTTTAAACATATTTTAGTGAAACTTTGTTTGTGCATTGGGGAGGCATGAAATATGTAATGTATTTGTTTTGTTTTTAACCCCGGTCATGCCACAGAAGCAGGACTTAGGGTCACGGTCAAAACAGAAGATTTTTTTGAACTCAAAATTCGATATGGGTCATTCCTGGTAGACTCTGCCATCTTTCAACTTTACTTCAGGTGGGAAGTGTTGGGATTTGCGATGGCATGTCATTGACTTCGCTGTCGTATGGATTTGTATTTTGGGGAATGTAAAAGCTTATGGGATAATGCAGATCCTAATAATTTATCAGAAGTTCAGAACCATGCAGTTGAAGGAAGTGTAAAATCTGTTGCAAACTGACAACCATGAAACTTTAATATGGTAATTTTATTAATATTATTACCACGAGAAGGGCACTAGTAGAGCGCATAACTCTGACACGCAATGCCTGATCCACGAGAACACATCAGGCTCAATAACATTTTTGAAATATCATGCTATATTCCTTTTTCGCCGTATCTCTCGATGGTGAAGAATCACTTGAAAATTTAATAATTCTCGTATCCGGATCTGGATTCAGATCTTCACCAAATCAAACCAATTCTTTCTTGCGCACACCCACCTATCCACTAAGTTTCGTCCGAATCTGTCCATTAATCTTTGAAGATATGACGAAATCTCGTTTTTGGCCCCATCTCTCAATGGTGAAGATGGTGAAATTGTGCAAAGTCCTTTCTTGACACACCTGAGCTCCTGAACCACATGCAAGACTTTCGTCCGCAGCCTGATGGATACTGCTCTTCCCTCTGGGCTGGTGCTCCCGCCTCTCACATTTCTTGGCTTCATGCTGTGGGACGAGCATTTAGGATCATTGGTGCTCGCCCGCGATGACGCTGAGTCCTTAGGTCTCTCACTCTGTCTCCGCAGTCAGGTCGGTTGGTCTTTCTGTCTTCTACCGTCTCCTTTCCGGTCTCCCCCCCCTCCCCCCGATCTGTCTGAAGATATGTCCCACACATATTTCCGCAGCGCGCTCAAGATCCGCCAGCACCCCCTTCTGGTGAAACTACCAAAATCAAGAATCACTGCTCACTTCACTCTTTCATTCTCTTTTTTCCCCTCCTTTGGAACAAACTCCCACACTCACTTCATTCCCACTCTTCCTCCAGGTCTTCAAAACAGCTATTCACCTCCATCTCTTATCTTCCCCCATCCAAAACTGCGATCTTTTCCACCTCCACTTATCCACCCCAAACCCACCTCCTACAAATTCCTGCTTTCCTTCCTGAAAGTCCCTGTAGTGTCCATCTTGTTTACTCTCCGTACCCCACCCCATCCCCTCCCTTCCACAGTTCTCCTCATGTCTCTGTTCCCTGTGTTTGTTGTTCCCTTTCCCACCCCTCTAGTCTCCTGCTCCCCTTGTTGTACATCTCTTTGTGTTCGCTCTCATACGAGGCCTCGACGGTGTATACAAAAAAAGAAAGAATTAAATTGGATGAAAATTAACGATTTTTCAGATAAAAATTGATGATTTTACAAGTTTGACCTTGAGTTGACCTTTGACCTTTTTTCTCAAATAGTTCGTTTCCCAATTCAGTGATTCAATATGCAAATCATGTTAACTTTCAGTTAATCGGATGAAAAATGACGATTTCAAAATTAAACCTCAATATGACCTTTGACCTTTGACCGACAAATCAATAGATTTCTCAGTTGAGACTACCTCGACAACCTGGTAAAATTTCATTACGATCAGTTTGGAATTGTGACCTTTTGTAATAGACAGACAGACAGACGACAGACGAATAACAAAATCGATTGAAATATACTTGAAAAATCATCGATTTTACAAGCATCAGACAGACAGACAGACAGACAGGGGTGAAAACATAACCTCCTTCCACCTTCGGTGGCGATGTAATGAATGAGCTGTGCAAATACTTGCAAAGGCACGCTTGACGATACTCATGATAGGTGGAGTTAATGCATGTTCGATTCCCATCCTTATTGGAATGTTGTATTATTTCTTTTACACTTTCAGGAAACTTTTTCATGACTTTGTCTCTGCTTGTTGTTCATGTTCTTCCTCGATAATCCAAATGTGTTTCCTTCTCTTTGCTTGGTTTTTATTTTTCTTTCGGACTAGGATGAGGAGTACAAAGCACGAGAAGGAAACGTGTGTGTGGAGAATGGAGAGCTTGCATCTGAATGTGATGGGGACCTTTCCACAAGTGACCTCAGTGAGACCTTTTATCCACTCCTCGTACCCCAACCCCCGTCGCCCTACCCATCACTCTCGAGTGGTTCACTTTGGTTTCAGGTTTTCTTGTAAGGGACGTTGTAGTTATTTATTCTGATGTATTTTTGGTGGTTTAATGCTGGATTCATTTTGATGGTGTTGTATAATTTTATTATTGCCATAAAAACCTCACAAACGTAGTCTTTATCACCATCTACCATATTGACAGGGGAGATGTTGAATAACTTGTGGGGTGTTTTGTAGACTTACTTCTTGTGATAAAACTCGACTTAGCTTCCCTCTTTAGGATGAAATCATTTGTGTTTGATGTGAGATGTATGGTGAACCGACGGTGTGTTTGTTGGCAGGCAAAATAGAGGTGGACACACTCGAATCAGACTCTTGTGGTGCACCCACGTCGATGTACAAATTGGGAAAGGTATGTGAAGGCCGTGTGGGATTCCCTACTCCTCATATTGTCCTTTGACAAGTTGTAATGGATTCCATGTTGTGTTGATCACGAGTTCTAAAAGAAAAGGTCAAAATCAGATCCGAGAGAGATCTGGGTCGGGAGTTGACAGATTGTATCGGTCAAATGAGTCACAGAAGTCCTTTGCTGAAGTGCCATGACAGGTGAGAGAGGAACCCACACCCAGCCAAATAGCATGATTGAAGTCACCACATATGAGGAAGAGAGAGTTGGGATGAGAGGATAGAAGTTGGTCCATGTTTTCGGCGAGCATGTTAAATGAGTTATCACTGTTTGGTGGACGGTAACACACATATAAACGTGAGGTGGGAGTGGAGGGGAGCCGTAGCCAGAGGTATTCCTGGCGGTGTGGTGAGGAGAGGGCAGTGCATGGTGAGTGGGAATGGAGTCTTTGATGAAGAGAGCAACTCCGCTGCCAGGTCGAGACTCAGTCTGTCATACCAGAGGGAGGGTAACCAAGGAGAGATACTGGGGAGTCAGAGAATCTTAAAGGAGGAAAGTTTCTGTTCAGCAGATTATGTCTGGTTTGTCAGTGGCCACCTCTGTGGAAAGATGTCAGGTTTGAGCGAAGGCCCAGATGTTTGAGGTCCACACTGTTAATGAAGAGGGAGGGAAGGAGGTTTTGGGTGCAGGGCAGAGGAGGGGGAGTAAGGAGAGTTGTTGAAAGAGTTTAGGGGGTTGCAGAAGAGTTCGGAGAGAGGGCTGGATAAGGAGGAGAAAGGGCTCAGTGGTGATGGTTTAGGTGAGGTACAGTGGGGAGTAATAAGAGAGGGGGCAGAGGGCAGTTGAAGATTGTAAGAGGTGGGAGTGATTAAATGGAAGAGAGAGGGTGGGGGAAGGAGGCAGCTTTGTGGATGTGAGAGGGGGGGCAACTTTGGGAAGAGGGGAGTGAGGGGGAAGATTGGAGTGAGAAGGGTGAGATGAGAGAGTTGAGGGAAGAAGGGTGGGGTGGGAGTTTTAGAGGAAGGTGAGAGGGGAAGAGTGTGAAGGTTGCTTTGAATGGAGGGGAGACGATGAGAGCAGGCATGGCCAATGTGCAGGAGGCAATGGAAGAGGTGAGCAGAGGGTAAGGATGAGACTTGGTGGAGGTATGGTGAAGAAGGGAGCGGCCATGGGAAGGTACAATATTTGAGGGGTTGGGAAAAGGGTGGTGTGCTGAGAGGAAGGCAGTAGCATGTTTGTGGTGTTGACAAGTGTAGTGATGAGAGAGTGAGATATCTCTTAGGTTAGAAGGGAGCCCACATAAGTTAGAAACACCTACACTTTGGGACAACAGGGGAGGAGCTGACACTGAAACAGAAGACAGTGAAGAGGTGCAGAGAAGGAGGTAGGATGAGGGGCAAGATGGGAGGGGTAAGGAGAGGGATAACAGGTGAGGAGTGAGGTGAGGTCGATTTAAGTCGGTGGGGTGAATTGGCACTGAAGTTGCGAAAAAAATGGACTATTGATGGAACACAAACATTCATCGAGTGATAAGGAACTGCTGGCCTGGCAGGTGATTGGTGATGCGTACAGCGAAGATCGGGCATTCGACGATGAGCGTTATCATAATTATTTTTGTTGCACTCAAGGAAGTTACACTTTTGGCACATTCATTAATCATTTCTTATTCAATGTGCAGTAATTCTGTGAACAGTAGAAAAAAGTTTAAGTTTAATGCTATGGCTATTTGTAAATATGGAGAAGGAGGGATCACAGCCTTGCTTGCTTGAAGTTATTATGTAAATACGCTTTTTTAAAAAACGTTTTCAATGTCGAGGCTCCGTATTCTTTTTGTATACAATGTCAGGCTCACTTTGTTATTAGGATCAGTTATGTCTTTTAAATTTCAGATTTCACTTGAGATTTTGACACTTAATTAGCTCATCAGCTCCGATCCTCAAATCTGAAGACCATTTCAATGATTTACTTTAATTAGTCCACGAGAGGTCATCGTGGAAAATAACCAAGGCATTTTTGAATAGGCCGAAACAAATGGCAGATCAAGCCCTGCGAGGGAGAGTGGGGCTGACCAAGGATATGCCTGTTTTGTTTTTTTTCCTGATGAGATGAGTTAATTATCCAAAGGCCTACCTCTATGAAAGATGGTGTTGAATCCTGTCCAGATGATTGCAAATTGTCTCCCCTGCAGAAACTGGTGCTCCAGGAAGCAGCATATCTTCCCGTCTTTTCGTTTCCCTGGAGTGCACGGCCAAATCTCGGTTACTTGGCTTATTTTCTGGAAGTTGGGCTGATTGGTCCAATTTCTCGTGCTTTTAAACCAGGAACTTTGCCCACTTCACCAACTTTATTTTGTGCCGTGTTATTTTACCTTTGTGATTGAGTTTGTTCCTTAGTAACACTATCAGCTCCTTTCATCATTTTGTACACATCCTTTTGCTGACCTAACGACTTGTTTGCACAAAGCTAATTGTCTGATCGATTTATTTGCCAAAGCTCATCGGTCATTCGATTTGTTTGCCCAAAGCTGATTGGTTAATGGACTTGTTTGCCCAAAGCTAACTGCATTGTTTTGCTTATTCCTTCTCAAACATGTAGGTGGTGTTCATTGTGGAACGTAAACATTCACGTGCAGCCAAAGGGTACCTGCGCTTGCCGCAAAACTACTGCCAGACTGCAGCTCAAAGCAGCAACAAGAAGTCTTCATCGCTATCCTATGTGCTCTTTGCACAACAGAGCATCGCATGCCACGAATGCGGATTCAATTGGCCGCTGTCCCAAAGGATTCTGCAACAACTGCATGACTATGAGCAAACACTCTTTGTGGCCCGCATTGTTGATTGGCCAAGACATTCACACCTACCAGAAGGGTGAGGTATGGGATGGGAAAGCATCATATTTTCTGCTGCACTAAATATTATCACGTGTACACACCGACACTTATGGGAGCCGCATGGGCTAGCACGTACATACAGGGCATGGCCCCAAGAAAGCTGAAGTCTTATTGACTGGATTGACCACTGGTTGGGACAGGTACATCACCTATTTTCTGTTGTTTTTTTCCCCAATATAGTAACCTTACGGTTCTTCCCGCACAAATGGCGAGTAAGATGGTGTCCTCACATTGATAATAATTACATGTGTTAAATTAATGGTGCCGATGAAACCAACAGGCATGACGAGAAACACACTTTGATTTGATAGATATTACCCAGAAGGCATGAGGCACAATCAGATGGGTCTCCAACACTGAAGCATGCATGCACTTAACTAGAATGGCACTTGGTAGAGCGGATACCTCCACCAGGCTGAACATTTTATGTTTTGTATCCCACTGGCAGGCCGGATCTGCATGTGGACCATTTGTCCTTGTCATACACCAAAATCTAATCGGCTTCTTCTTGTCACCTACGTAACTCATCCACCGAGTTGTCATAATCCGTCCATAACTTTTTGAGATATCTTTCGCCACAGACGGACAAACAAACAGACAGACAGACAGGTGTAAAAACATAACCTCCATCCACCTTTGTGGCGAGGGTAATTATTCGATCCAGAAATGCCTCTCCACGATTGGCCATGGATTCGTACAAATAATGGAATGGCAAGAACATTTGACCCCTGCGTATATCCACAAACTACATATGCAAACATGGCATTACTAACAATAAACACATATTACAAAGTGGTGTCCCTCCTCCATGCTGTTCACGAAATTACAATATCTTGCTGCAAAGTATGCTCTTCACCAGGGACTGGCATTGTCAAATACCTCGTGACCAGCAATGACATCACGGTGTTTCTCGAGCTGCAGTAGCCTTTCAGCTGACCTTCAACTTATTGTGTCCCCATCAGACAATTATCCAAAAGCTTGGGTTTGGCGGGCGAGATTGAACCCGAGACCGGTATACTTATGGAGTATGACGTCGATTTTTCCGAGTTTCAGAGGAGGTGCTACACTGCTTGCCATGTGCTCAGCCATGGATCATTCCTCCTGCAGAGATTGCCGCTCGCAAGGATTTACGGTTTGTTCTGAAAGGGAATGGTTTTTTGGGGAAGGCACAGCACCCCCTGACAGCAGGTTATGACTGGTGCTTGATCAAAATGTGTGTAGCCGAACTGAAAGATGTGCGACAACAGAATTAACTGGTTATTGACTGTGAAAAGGGAATTGTGCATTTTGCTTATATAATGGAGCCCTGAAATAGTGGTAAAGGTAAAGTATCCATAAAGTACACCAACTGTGATTGCACCTTCACTTCTTAATGGATATAAACAAATTCTGCCTTAGTTCATGAGTCAAACTAACACGAGATGTATACCGGTTTAAGGATTTCAAAAGATATCGACTTTCCTCCCCCTGAGACGTTTCAACCTGCAACGATGAGGAGGTGTCGATGTGTTTGCTTGGGAGTTGGGGTGGGGGGAGGAAGGGTTTGTGTTCATTTTTTTTCTTCGAATTGGACATTATTGCATTTCCATAAATTCTAAATATGGATTCCTGCATTCTCCTTTCATTGTGTGCTCACAGTCACTGTGCTCTGTCCCATGCATTTTTGTCTTAGGAAACTGTGCGTCTTCTCCATTGACCCTGTGACCGCACGAGACCTCGACGACGCCCTGTCATGCGAGGCTCTTCCAGATGGTACGCTCGAGATTGCTTTTTATCAGTTTATCGATGCCTTTGATTCAGCATTAGCACTGTTTCTGACAAACGAAATTCTCTAAATGATGCCTAATGATAGTTATTACCTCTTCCACCTTGTGCTGTCACACCTGTTTGTCCGTCTTGTCTGTTCACTGTGAGCAGGATATCTCAAAATGCTATGGACCGATTCGGGCAAACTTGTTGATGGTTTGGGAGTGTGACGATGACGATTTGATTCGATTTTGGTGAAGATCCGAATCCCAGATTTTTTCTTTTTTTTTCTTTTTAAAGTGATTCTTCCCCATTGCGAGATAGGGCCAAAAACGATATATAGCATGATATTTCAAAAAATTATTGATGGGTTGTGACAAAACTTGGTGGATGAGTTGGGGAGTGACAAGAAACAGGCCGATTCGATTTTGGTTAAGGTCCGGATTCAGATCAGGCCTATCGTGGGATACAAAATGTAAAGTGTTCAGCCTGGCGGAGGTATTCACTCTCCCGAGTGCCGTTCTAGTTTTTCTAGACCTTCACGACCTTCGTGCCACAGCCAAACACTACATTTTAATATGGCGAGAACTGGTGAAATGTACTGCAGGGTTCTTGTGAAGGTTTGAACGTTGGAAATGAAGGAGCACACCGATGGCCCAAAAGGTCAAACTTGACGGTTTTAAAGATATTGTGACATTTTCCAACCGTTTCACTTGCCTGTGTTAAATATTTCCTAAAGTTAGTGAGAAATGCTTCTTGAGGTATTTGTTTTGGGGTGATTGCCTCTTCTTTTAACTTTGGAAATGTTGACGAGTGTACGCGGAGACGACATTCTAAGCATTTCCAAAGTTTACAGAGTTAAGTGCGTTAATTTGTTACTTGTTAACACTGACGGCACAGCAGATATATTTCTATAGTAGCAGATATATTGCACTACCAATCTTTCCTTTCTTTAATTCGATGATGAAAGCATCTGTTGGCCAAAAATCATTTGTATAATCCTGCTGTTGGTGCATATGTGTTGATTTTATTTTTTCTTCAATCACCACTGGTACGCTTGCTGTCACTCGATGACATAGATAGGAAGATGCCAGTCACTGCGTGATGGGTGTACGCACGTCGATCGGTGCACAACGGGTTCACACAGTCAGAGCGTCGATCTGTCCCCATGGACTGACCCACTCCCTCTCTCTAACTCCAACTCTCTCGTGCCCTGACTTCATGAAGGTGGAGTACACTGTCTTGGATGTAGGGACCTCTGGGTTGCTCTTGGGAGATCAGTCAGCTGTCTCCTTGCCGCAGGCCTGTTCGAGAGAAATGTCCAGGGTTATATGACAACACACCAACACCCTTGCGAATAGAGCCAATAAGTGATCACAAGTGAGCACAAATAACTTCGATCTTCATTTTTTGATATCCTTGCGATCGTCCCGATGAGTGCAAGGCGAAAAGCTTCGACATATCTCTTGCTCAGCCATAATAACAATCAATTTTCAGCAATTTTCCAACACCACCTGAGGATATGCATCTCCAAACTTGAAATGAACCTCCTCCATGCTTAATTGTTTGCTTCAAGAAAGCTCTTGACAAGTTTCAATTCTTTGTTCATTCCACGCACTGTCTTCAATTTGATTCAAATACCTGAAACTTTGACTCGTCTGTCCAAACCACTTTTGACCATTGTTCCATCATACAATTTCCATGTTCTTGTGCTTATTTAGCCTTTTAGTCTTCCCCTTTGAGCTGGCAGGATGGTCAAGAGTTACAACATACTCGCCTCTAACCTGTCTAGCCTGGGTTTGAATCCTGACCCAGCTAAAACTGTCATCCCGGTGTTTCACAGGCTAGGTGATTATCAATGTGTGCCGTCCCTCGGATGGACGTTAAACTGGGTGTCCCATCTGCTACCATTAGCTTTTCGATGTTAAAGATCCCCATGGTGTCCACACAAAGATAAGGTGAGCTTTGCCAGCACCCTGAACAAATTCGAATTCCTGCTCTCACCTTAGTTGGTGTCAGGCTGGGCAGCCCGTTCGTGAAAGACTTGGGCCAATCCATGTGGGAATAATTGTGGCTGTTTAAGAAAAGAAGCCGTGTTCCCCTTTCTTAACAGAGGTTTTCCTACTGCAACGCATCCTTTAAGTTGTGATTTCAAAAGTGAGGTCTTCGAAATGCTAATGGATGGACAACAGCACCTGAGCCTTCTGCCAGTAAATTCAATGTTTGTCTTCTTTTTTTCCTTAAGGATGTCCTGTAAAAGTATTGCTCATCATTGTAGGACAGCTTTTTGGGTCTTGCAGTCCTGGTTTATCAACTCGTTATCAGCATCCACCGGAACCATCCTTGAGCATGTTGTGGAGCGTCAGCCAAGGCCGTTGTTTGAAAGAGATGAAAAAGGACTCCACTGAAAGCTCCATTCAACACAAAGTTCAGGATAATATTTTAGTGCTCATTATCTCTGTGTTGGCATGATTGTGTCACACCGGTGACACACCATATTCATGCATATGATAACGATGAGAGATGGTGCAAGCCTCATTTTCTCGAGCTTGAATGTTTCCCGGGATTCCCTGGAAATCGATCCGGGTTTGGGAAAGCTACCTTCATGCAAAGTTACATGATGATTGGATGGAAACTGACGCGGTGTTCCGTTTTCTGCAGGCATTGGTTGCAGGATGCTTCACACAGCAGGAAAAAACGGCTCGACGTCGCTTTGCTCGGCCTCGGCCGAATTACAATTGATGTTTCTCTGTACTAAGTAGTCAATTTATTTCTAAGCGTTAAAAGTGATGTGAGAACAGTTGTAGAATCGTCTCCGTGTAGAACCAAATTTACATGTCGCCACTTTTGCGTTTTTCAGGAACCTTGGTTAGGTGCCCATTTTAAACACATGGCCATCATCCCTATAAATGTACATTTAACAGGCTGAAATTGTCAAAACGTCTATTCACAATAATTCAATGTTGGGTGTTAGGTTGTGCAAGGGACATACAAACTGGAAAAGAAATATGGCGCACATAGTTCAGGTAGCCATTTTCTGAACAGGCATCCAATCATACGAAGTCAGGTCAGCCAGAGCAGCGCATCGCTGCGTCCACTTTCCGCCGGTACTCCAGTGGCCTTCGTCTTGACAAGGTGCCTGGCCCATCCCCATCTCCTTGAGAGTGCTGATCAACCTGCTGCAACCACGAGGCACGTGGTCGGCCATTGGCCTCCTCCACTCACAGGCTCCCTCACTGAGAGAATCTGGTGAGCAGGATCAGCATCGGGAAAATGACACATGATATACAGGTAACAAATATCATTTAGGTCTGTCTCAGCAACCGCTCGTTGGACACAAAGTCCGACCAGCGATTGCCAAAGAGACCTGGAACCAAAGGAATTAAGTCTCTGTTCTCAGATCCCTGGTCAGAGTACAGTCTCATCCAAAGAGCAAGACTGGAAGCATCAAGGACCCGAAGACTCAGCTTTCATCCTCCTGCACAGGTACCGACAGCGCCACACCCCATAATCCAGTGAATCCATGACTCCCCAGGCTCGACCCAGGCGTCTGTTGACCTCTGGCTCACAGCCAGCAGAATGAATATCACTGCCAAGGTAAGTGAATCTCTCCACGACCTGAACATCCTCACCACAAACAGGTACAGACAAGATCGCAGCATCCAAGATGTCATTGAAAGCCTGGATCTTCGTTTTGACCCAGGAAATTCCGTAGGCAACAACTCCTCATTCAGCTCCTCGAGGGCCCCCAAAATATATCTAGAGTCTCCAAAGATGACTGCATTGTCTGCAAAATCAAGGTCAGAGATCTTGACATTCCCAAATGATGCACCACAGCTTGATCTCTCTGACATCCTCCTAGCAGATCCAGTCCATACAAGCGCTGAAAAGTGGAGGGCCAATACACACCCCTGACAAACTCCAGTAACAAATAGGAATAAGTCGGAGATGGTACCACCACATCAAGCACTCTCACGTACCAGAGTATAGTTCAGACATCAGATCGATCAGTTTTGTTGGCACCCCACGAAGACCAAGAATCCTCCAGAGGGCATCCGATTCACTGAATCAAATGCTTTGCAGAGATCAACATCGGCTGCAAGCAGCCCCTGCCGAAATTCTTATCTGCGGTTGGTGATGAGAACCCGAATAGCAAGGAATGGTCAATTGTTCACCTCTTTGGTGAAAGCCTGACTGCTCTGGTGCTCAAACAGATGGTGGTGAACCCATTCAATAATTATCTGAACAAAGTCCTTGCCCAGCACTGAGAGCAGCATCACACCTCGATAGTTGTTGCAATCCTGGCGATCGCCCTTCCCTTCCGAGACGCGAACACGTCCCCCTTCAATTCCGTTGGGATGATGCCTGTGTTCCAGGCAGAGCACAGAACTGCATGCAATGACATGAGTACAGCATTTCCACCATCCTTGAGAAGTTCAGCATGGATGCCACAGATCCAGGAACTTCACCCCCATTTCAACCAGTTCACCACAGCCTGTGGTTCCACAAACGAAGGTTGATAGTTCATTCGAGGGTCAGCAAAAGGGATAGCAACACCCTGACATCCAACTCAACAGCTGGTGGTCAGCCTGGTACAGCCACTCAAAGTAACCGGCCCAGCGGGCCTTCATTTCGGACTCCTCTGTCAAGAGCCACCACCCTCCGCTCTAACTGCAGTGCAACGAGGACGGGCTTGGAGGAACGCAATTTGCGAATTACCCTGTTAGCAGGACGAGAATCACTTGGTTGAAATTTGTGGAACATCCACCAATCATTTGAATCACTTTCAGGACCTTTTTTTCAAATATGGATTAGGTGCCCAATTATCCCTGTGTCTAGAGGCGACCAGGGTTGCGTCAGGAAGGGCATCCGGCGTAAAACCTGTGCCAAATCATTATGCGGATGATCCGCTGTGGTGACCCCTAACGGAGCAGCCGAAAGAAGAAGAAGAAGAAGAGAGGAGAGGAGGATTAGGTGCCCAAACAAAAAAAATTCATTGAAAAAAAAAACTCAGGCTGGATAATCTGTGTATCTGGTTTGAATGGAGAAATTGTTATATTTAGAAAAAAAGAGACTTTGCATTTCTTGTCGTGAAATAAACTGAAAAAGCCAATTATCAAGCTTGGCCTTCGTATTTAGGATACTTGTTCAAAAATGGATCTCTATTTTATACAAATTCTTAATTCTCACCACAAATAATTGGTTGCGACGCACGTGGACATTTTAAATGACATGACTCTCAATAAGTGACTTGTACTCCTGTTGATGTGGACGAAGCATAACGAGATTCTCATTTCAACGATATGTGAATGGTTAAGCTATCAGCGTTTTGATTCTTCCAGCGTCGAGCATTTTTTATTGGAAAGAAAAATTTGCTGTTCCAGCTTCCATCAAAAAATATTTCATCAATAAAGCATCATCACAATGTTCTTTCGGGTACTCTTCAAGGTCTTCCTAATCAGATTTGATGTCTTAAGCACTTTCATATCAGTATTTTCACAGCACCTGTCCTCTGATGCATGGCAAATACCTGTACAGGGCCGATCTCTTTGTAGCAAGACCAAGTGTTGCACGTCCCTGATACCTTGCAGATGGTGCAGCACCGTAGTATTGGTATTGGGATCCAGTTGTGCTCCCTTTCCAACCGAACCGCCCACTCCTTCATCTCAAGCAGTGGCATGTGTAAAAGATGAACATGTTGCCATATATAGATCTGCGCCAGGCTCTCAGCAGATGCTGCCTGAAGGCGTTTGGTATCGGTAGAGGTTTCTCCCCTCAGCCATCTTCTGGGTGAAAGGATGCCAGCTCACTACCTGCGCTGTGTAAAATACCTTATTACAGCTTGAAGCCACAAATTTCAAAAGAGTTTGAACTGCTGTTTCTGACAGTTGTGATGTTTGCCAAATATTATAAACACCTGAGTGATGTCTTTGTCATGCACAGTGTCTCATACCAAAATAAACTTGCCACAAAAGTGAATGTCTGAACTCACCTGGCACATGACTGCAACACCGTTTCGGACCCCGGTATATTTGTAGTTATAAAATGTGACCTGCTTCCACATTTGCGGCCCTGTGCTTTGCGAATTCACTTTTTATAGGGTTTTTTTGCTTTTGTGGATTTTTGTGGGAATACCACATAATGACAAAGTGAAAACGTTTTTAGAAATTTTTACAAATTAAAAATGAAAACCTGAAATGTCTTGCATCAATCAATAAGTATTCAACCCCTTTGCGATGACCAAATTGAGCTCAGGCGTATCCAATTTCCTTTGATCATCCTTGAGATGGGCTACAACTTGATTGGAGTCTACCTGTGGCCAATTCAATTAGTTGGACATGATTTAGAAAGAAATACACCTTTTATATAAGGTCCCACAGTTGACAGTGTATGTCAGAGCAGAATCTCTTTTATGAAGTCCAAGGAATCTTTGACATGAGGTCAAAGATTTACTAGATTGATTCCGGGCCGAGCTAGACTCAGCTATGAGGGCGGTGAAGGAGACAAGGCTTCATTCACTCGAAAGGAGGCGGTTACGAGGAGATATGATGGAGATGTTTAAGATAATGAAAGGTGGAGTAAAATAAGTGAAGATGAATTATTCAGCAGCATAGGCACTGATAGGACCAGGGGCCATAGCCTGAGAGTAAAGAAGAGGAGAGTTAAGACGGTAGTATGGCAGGGGCTTCACTCACAGAGGAGTTAATGCATAGAATGGCCTCCCTGGAAAGGTAGTGGCAGTTGAAAAAGAGATGTTTAAATTAGAATCAGATCGGTACCTGGAAGTTATGGAGGTAGAGGGTATCAGGATGTTGATTGGACTTTTCGGTAGTTTGAGCATTGATGGGTGTGATGTGTGACGTGTACGGGTGCTGTTGGTGGGGTCTTGTCAAGGGGTTGGTTGTTGTGGTGTGTTTTTAACCAAGCCCATGCCCCCTCCCCTAGGGAAGAAACACAACAACAAAGATATATTCATGAATTAAAAACTTTTTTTTGCATTTTCTTCTTGGATCTTGTGTCGACAAATTAGTATGGTGATTCACGCAGGCATGATGGGCTGAATGGTCTCCACCTGTGTTAGATTTCCTTGTATCCTTGAACTGTCCGTAGAACTCCGAGATAGATTGTGAGGAGGCATAGATCTGGGAAGGTATAAACAATTCTCGGTAGGTGTTAGAAAGTTCGCAAGCAGTGAGTCATGCAGGAATGAAGGAAAGCGCCCTCCCGGCTTCTCGGTCGTGCTACCGAGACTTCTGTAGGAGCTGTGCCTGACCAAACTGAGCAAGAAGGACCTTGTTGAGGGAGGTGACCAAGAACCCAATGACCACTCTGACAGAACTTCAGAGATCTTTGGCTGAGATTGAGAGACCTGTGGAAGGACAACAGTTCTGAACACTTCACAATCGTAGACTTTATGGGAGAGTGGCAGATGGACGCACCTGAGAGAAGGACATGACAGCACACTGTTTCAACTGTGAAAGAATTAACTAGTCAAAGACTGTCTAATAGAGGTTGTGTAAGCAAAGAATCACTGGATGGTCAACGAAGACGTGAAATTGGTCCGCCAGAGAGGTTGAGGGTATCTGTGGAGTGCAATGCCATTGACATCTGGGAGTCTGAGGGTTGTGCTGTTCACCGCACGTCCATCGAATTGACAGAGTTTGAGCAAATCTGCGGGGACGGAAGTGGGAGGAAATCCCATTTTTTCAAAATTTGATAAACATGTTTTCACTTGTCCTCATGGGTATTTTGTGGTAGTCAGTGACAAAAATTTAAGTTTAATCTTTTATATTCAGGCTGTCACACAAAATGTGACAAAGTCAAGGAGTGTGGAATACTTCCTGAAGGGTATGTAGTGATTTGTGTGTACTCATTAGCTTGTCTTCCTCTGTGTTCTTCAAGTTTATATTTAATTCTTCATATATTTGCCTCATCATACCACATGCCATCTTACTTACTTTGCTGTCTTGTGCTCATTTGCACTGCTTCTGCACTTGCAGGAACTTCTCTGTGGGAGTGCACATTGCGAGATGTATCTACTTCCTGTCAGAGGGTACGGCGCTGGATGCCATTTGCGCCAAAGGGCCACGTCCATTACCTGGTGCAGAAGGTGCATGCTTTATGAATGCCGTGACTTACCGTTGGTATCTCACACCGGGAGATACTAACCAATTATGTATAGTCGTGTTTGGATTTCAAACAACGGATATGCTATCGAGATGGTTTTAATAAATAAAAGTTATTAGAGTATTTTGGCTTTCAGGAGTCGATTATGGGAAGGTTTTGTGTTGTGGTGCTACATGCAGGTGATACCCATGCTACACGACTACTGTGTGAGGAGCTGTGCAGTTTAAACCCAGGGAGAAAGGCTTACCTTTTCTGTCATGTGGACAGTCACACCAGAAGGAAAGGTCAGATTTTCAGTTTGTGAAAAACAAGCTTGACTCTGTGCTACTACCTTCTCTGTTGTGTTTCGGTTGATCGACTGTTTTCATTTGTTTAAAAGTATATTTATACACAGTTTTTGGCCATGTCGGTGCATTTCTTTATGTATTTAATATCTATCCAAGGTTACCGGAAGGTATTTTAAAGTCTATAGGTAACTGTGGGTTGCCACCACACGGTAGAGTGGTTATGGTCAGTCATCAATGGTAGTGGCTACAGTCAGGTTGCCATGTGTTGCTTCGTCAGTGGGTCATTGTTAGTGGCGTATATTCAGTGTGTCATTGTCGTGGCGTTATAGTCAGTGGGTCTTGTAGGGTTGCTTTCGTCAG
This sequence comes from Eptatretus atami, assembly GCA_035128595.1. Lineage (NCBI taxonomy): Eukaryota > Metazoa > Chordata > Myxini > Myxiniformes > Myxinidae > Eptatretus > Eptatretus atami. The sequence goes on from CM068954.1 coordinate 4,302,274, forward strand.
TGGGGTCATTGTATTGGGCGTATATTCAGTGTGTCATTGGTCGTTGGCATAGTCAGTGGGTATTGGAGTTGCTTTCGTTCAGTGGGTGTGTGGTAGTGGCTTGTTCAGTGGATCAGGATTGTGGCTATATTCAGTGGGGGTCCTTGGTAGTGCATATAATCAGTGGTGATTGGTAGTGCACATTAATCGTGGGTCGTAGTTGGGTGATTGGTGTGCGTATGTTCGTGGATCATGTGATAGTGTCTACTGTATATTCAGTGGGTCCTTGGTAGTGCTGGGTGGTAGTATAAATCGTGGGTCTTGGTGTGCATATAATCGTGTCATTAGTAATCAGTGAGTCTTGTGTGCATATAATCAGTGGGGTCCTTGTAGTGCATATATTCAGTGGTTATTGGTAGTGCATATAATGCGTTCTTGGTAGTGCATATATTCAGTGGGTTGATTGGTTGCAGTTTAATAGTGGTGGGTCCTTGGCGTAGCGCATATATTCAGTGGGTTTATTGGTAGTGCATATAATCAGTGGGTCCTTGGTAGCGCATATTTCAGTGGTTATGGTAGTGCATATATGCGTGGGTCCTGGTAGTGAGTATATCAGTGGTTTGGTAGTGCATAATATTCGTGGGTCTATGGGGTAGTTGCAGTTCATCAGTGGTCACTTGGTAGTGCACTATTCAGTGGGATTTGGTAGTGCATATACATAGTGGGTTTGGTAGTGCTATATAAGTGGGGTCTTGGTTGTGAGACTATCAGTGATCCACTGAACATAGCCACTACCAATCACCCACTGATTATGTGCACTACCAATGACCCACTGATTATATGCACTACCAAGGACCCACTGAATATAGCCACTATCAGTGATCCACTGAACATAGCCACTACCAATCACCCACTGACGAAAGCAACTACCAATGACCCACTGACTATAGCCACGACCAATGACACACTGAATATAGCCACTAACAATGACCCACTGACGAAAGCAACTACCAATGGCAACCTGACTGTAGCCACTACCATGTATGTTATAGGCCAAAACTGTATGTTATAAATTATATTTTAAACAAATGAAAACAGTCGATCAACCGAAACAACAACAGAGAAGGTAGTAGAGCACTGAAGTCAAGCTTGTTTTTCACAAACTGAAAATCTGACCTTTCCTTCTGGTGTGACTGTCCACATGACAGAAAAGGTAAGCCTTTCCTTCCCTGGGTTTAAACTGCACAGCTCCTCACACAGTAGTCGTGGTAGCATGGGTATCACCTGCATGTAGCACCACAACACAAAACCTTCCCATAATCGACTTCTGAAAGCCAAAATACTCTAATAACTTTTATTTAATTAAAAACATCTCGATAGCATATCCGTTGTTTGAAATCCAAACACGACTATTACATAATTGTTAGTATCCTGGTGTGATGAATACCAACGTGTAAGTCATTGCACGGCATTCATAAAGCATGCACCTTCTGCACCAGGTAGATGGACGTGGCCCGTTTGGCGGCAATGGCATCCAGCGCCGTACCCTCTGACAGGAAGTAGGATACATCTGCAATGTGCACTCCCACAGAGAAGTTTCCTGCAAGTGCAAGAAGCAGTGCAAATGAGTGCAAAGAAGCAAGAGTAAGTACTGATTTGGCATGTGGTATGATGAGGCAAATATATTGTAAGTAATTAAATATAAACTTGAAGACAAGCAGAGGAAGACAAGCTAATGAGTACACATACATATACATACATACCCTTCAGGAAGTATTCACACTCCTTGACTTTTGTCACATTTTGTTGTGTGACAGCCTGAATATAAAATGGATTAAACTTAAATTTTTTGTCACTGATCTACACAAAATACCCCATGATGACAAAGTGAAAACATGTTTATCTCAAATTTTTGAAAAATGGGATTTCCTCCCATTCGTCCTTGCAGATTTGCTCAAGCTCTGTCAAGTCGGATGGGGAGCGTCGGTGAACAGCAATCTTCAAGTCTTTCTCCAGATTCTCAATGGGATTCAAGTATGGACTTTGGCTGGGCCACTCAAGGACTTTCACGTTCTTGTTGTGAAGCCATTCCAGTGTTGCTTTGGCTGTACACAGAATCATCTCATCAGACACAGAATCTTTGACCTCATGCTTTCAGATTCTTTCACATGCCTTTTGAAAACTCCAGGTGTGCTGTCATGTGTCTTTCTCTCAGGAGTGGCGTCCATCTGGCCACTCTCCCATAAAGTCTAGATTTGTGAAGTGTTTCAGAAACTGTTGTCCTTCCAGCAGGTTCTCACATCTCAGCCAAAGATCTCTGAAGTTCTGTCAGAGTGGTCATTGGGTTCTTGGTCACCTCCCTGACCAAGGTCCTTCTTGCTCAGTTTGGTCAGGCGACGAGCTCTAAGAAGAGTCTGGGTAGTTCCATGTTCTTTTCATTTCCTAATGATTGAGCTCACTGTGCTCTTGGGAACTTTTAACACTCGAGAAATTGTTTTATACAACTTCTCCCCAGATCTATGCCTCCTCACAATTCTATCTCGGAGTTCTACGGACAGTTCAAGGATACAAGGAAATCTAACACAGGTGGAGACCATTCAGCCCATCATGCCTGCGTGAAACCATACTAATTTGTCGACACAAGATCCAAGGAAGAAAATGCAAAAAAAAGTTTTTAATTCATGAAATATATTTTTTGTTGTTGTTTTCTTCCCTCAGGGGAGGGGGCATGGGCTTGGTTAAAAACACACATCAACCACACAACCCCCTTGACAAGACCCCACCAACAGCACTCCGTACACGTGCACACAATCACCCATCAATGCTCAAACTACCGAAAAGTCCAATCAACATCCTGATACCCTCTACCTCCATAACTTCCAGGTACCTATCTGATTCTAATTTAAACATCTACTTTTTCAACTGCCACTACCTTTCAGGGAGGCCATTCTATGCATTAACTCCTCTGTGAGTGAAAGCCCCTGCCATACTACCGTCTTAACTCTCTCTTCTTTACTCTCAGGCTATGGCCCCTGGTCCTATCAGTGCCTATGCTGCTGAATAATTCATCTTCACTTATTTTATACTCCACCTTTCATTATCTTAAACATCTCCATCATATCTCCTCGTAACCGCCTCCTTTCGAGTGAATGAAGCCTTGTCTCCTTCAGCCGCTCCTCATAGCTGAGTCTAGCTCGGCCCGGAATCAATCTAGTAAATCTTTGACCTCATGTCAAAGATTCCTTGGACTTCATAAAAGAGATTCTGCTCTGACATACACTGTCAACTGTGGGACCTTATATAAAAGGTGTATTTCTTTCTAAATCATGTCCAACTAATTGAATTGGCCACAGGTAGACTCCAATCAAGTTGTAGCCACATCTCAAGGATGATCAAAGGAAATTGGATACGCCTGAGCTCAATTTGGTGTCATCGCAAAGGGGTTGAATACTTATTGATTGATGCAAGACATTTCAGGTTTTCATTTTTAATTTGTAAAAATTTCTAAAAACGTTTTCACTTTGTCATTATGTGGTATTTTCCACAAAAATCCACAAAAGCAAAAAAAACCCTATAAAAATGTGAATTCGCAAAGCACAGGGCCGCAAATGTGGAAGCAGGTCACATTTTATGAACTACAAATTACACGGGGTCCGAAACGGTGTTGCAGTCATGTGCCAGGTGAGTTCAGACATTCACTTTTGTGGCAAGTTTATTTGGTATGAGACACTGTGCATGACAAAGACATCACTCAGGTGTTTAAATAATTTGGGCAAACATCACAACTGTCAGAAACAGCAGTTCAAACTCTTTTGAAATTTGTGGCTTCAAGCTGTAATAAAGGTATTTATACACGCCAGGTAGTGAGCTGGCATCCTTTCACCCAGAAGATGGCTGAGGGGGAGAAACCTCTACCGATACCAAACGCCTTCAGGCAGCATCTGCTGAGAGCCTTGGCGCAGATCTATATATGGCAACATGTTCATCTTTTACACATGCCACTGCTTGAGATGAAGAGTGGGCGGTTCGGTTGGAAAAGGGAGCACAACTGGATCCCAATACCAATTACTACGGTGCTGCACCATCTGCAAGGTATCAAGGGACGTGCAACACTTGGTCTTGCTACAAAGAGAATCTGCCCTGTACAGGTATTTGCCATGCATCAGAGGACAGGTGCTGTGAAAATACTGATATGAAAGGTGCTTAAGACATCAAATCTGATTAGGAAGACCTTGAAGAGTATCCCGAAAGAACATTGTGATGATGCTTTATTGATGAAATATTTTTTGATGGAAGCTGGAACAGCATGAAATTTTTCTTTCCAATAAGAAAATGCTCGACGCTGGAAGAATCAAAACGCTGATAGCTCTAACCATTCACAAATATCGTATGAAATGAAGAACTTCGTTATGCTTCGTCCACATCAACAGGAGTACAAGTCACTTATTGAGAGTCATGTCATTTAAAATGTCCACGTGCGTCGCAACCAATTATTTGTGGTGAGAATTAAGAATTTGTATAAAATAGAGATCCATTTTTGAACAAGTATCACTTAATACAGAAGGCCAAGCTTGATAATTGGCTTTTTCAGTTTATTTCACGACAAGATGCAAAAGTCTCTTTTTTTCTAAATATAACAATTTCTCCATTCAAACCAGATACTAACAGATTATCCAGCCTGAGTTTTTTTTTTTCAATGAATTTTTTTTGTTTGGGCACCTAATCCTCCTCTCCTCTCTTCTTCTTCTTCTTCTTTCGGCTGCTCCCGTTAGGGGTCACCACAGCGGATCATCCGCATAATGATTTGGCACAGGTTTTACGCCGGATGCCCTTCCTGACGCAACCCTGGTCGCCTCTTACGACACAGGGATAATTTGGGCACCTAATCCATATTTGAAAAAAAAGGTCCTGAAAGTGATTCAAATGATTTGGTGGATGTTTCCACAAATTTCAAGGCCAAGTGATTCTCGTCCTGCTAACAGGGTAATTCGCAAATTGCGTTCCTCCAAGCCCGTCCCTCGGTGCACTGCAGTTAGAGCGGAGGGTGGTGGGCTCTTGACAGAGGAGTCCGAAATGAAGGCCCGCTGGGCCGGTTACTTTGAGTGGCTGTACCAGGCTGATCCACCAGCTGTTGAGTTGGATGTCAGGGGTGTTGCTATCCCTTTTGCTGACCCTCGAATGAACTATCAACCTTCGTTTGTGGAAACACAGGCTGTGGTGAACTGGTTGAAATGGGGGTGAAGTTCCTGGGATCTGTGGCATCCATGCTGAACTTCTCAAGGATGGTGGAAATGCTGTACTCATGTCATTGCATGCAGTTCTGTGCTCTGCCTGGAACACAGGCATCATCCCAACGGAATTGAAGAGGGGACTTGTTGTCCGTCTCTGGAAAGGGAAGGGCGATCGCCAGGATTGCAACAACTATCGAGGTGTGATGCTGCTCTCAGTGCTGGGCAAGGACTTTGTTCAGATAATTATTGAATGGGTTCACCACCATCTGTTTGAGCACCAGAGCAGTCAGGCTTTACACCAAAGAGGTGAACAATTGACCATATCCTTGCTATTCGGGTTCTCATCACCAACCGCAGATAAGAATTTCGGCAGGGGCTGCTTGCAGCCGATGTTGATCTCTGCAAAGCATTTGATTCAGTGAATCGGGATGCCCTCTGGAGGATTCTTGGTCTTCGTGGGGTGCCAACAAAACTGATCGATCTGATGTCTGAACTATACTCTGGTACTGAGAGTGCTGTGAAATGTGGTGGTACCATCTCCGACTTATTTCCATTTGTTACTGGAGTTTGTCAGGGGTGTGTATTGGCCCTCACACTTTTCAGCGCTTGTATGGACTGGATTCTAGGGAGGATGTCAGAGAGATCAAGCTGTGGT
>CM068954.1:4331620-4350826 GCA_035128595.1 Eptatretus atami
CCACATTTCCAAGCTGGCCTCCAAAGCCAGTCACCGACTGGGAATCCTCTGTCGTGCAAAGTCCTTCCTTGCACACCTGAGCTCCTGACTACATACAAAGCTTTCGTCCACAGCCTGATGTAGTGCTGCTGTCTCATCTGGGCTGGTGCTCCCACCTCTCACCTTTCTCAGCTTCACGCTGTGGAAACCAAAGCATTTAGGATCATTGGTATCTCCCGCGATGAAGGTTCTTTGGGTCTCTCACTCTCTCACCGCAGGCAGGTCACTGGTCGTTCTGTCTTCCGCAGTCTCCTCTCCGGCTTCGCCCCCCCCCTCCCCTCCCGCTCTATCTGATATATGTCCAACATATATTTCTGCAGGGCACTTAATGTCCCCCAGAAACCCCCTTCTGGTAAAACTACCAAAATCAAGAATCACTGTTCACCTTCACTCTTTCATTCGTCTTTTTTCCCCCACCTTTGGAACAAACTCCAACATTCTCTTCAATCCCATTCTTCCCTCCAGGTCTTCAAAACAGCTGTTCACCACCATCTCGTATCTTCCCCCATCCAAAACCACAATCTTTTTTATCCCCGCTTATCCACCGCAAACCCTCCTCCTTCAAATTCCCTGTTTTCCTTCAAGAAAGTCCTTGTCGTGTAAGGTCCTGAAAGTCCCTGTCGTGTCCATCTTGTTTACCCTGTGTACCCCGCCGCATCCCTCTCCCTTCCACAGATCTCCTCATGTCTCTGTTCCCCACTGTATTTTCCTTCCCTCTCCTGCCCCTCTTGTCTCCTAGTCATTTCTGTTGTGCAACCCTTTGTTGTGCATTTCTGTGTGTTCGCTCTTATATGAGGCTCGACAGTGTATACAAAAAAAAAACGGAAAAAAGCAATAAAATCACCACCAATCAGCAATAAAACCACCACCAATGGATTTGATCTCGAAAAGAAAAGACATGCATATCCAAGCCATCATTCCTTATCTGTGTGTGAAATTTGAACAGCATCGGTAAATTAATGTCTGAGAAATGGTTGAGGACATATTTGACACCGGTTATTTTTTTTTACAATTAAAACGGTTGCCAGTCGGCCATATTGGATCTGATCTCTCGAAGCAATGACGTACACAGGTAAGCCATCATTCGTTATCTGTTTGCCAAGTTTGAACAACATCGGTAAATGCATGTCTGAGAAATGGTTAAGGACATGTTCAACATCGGTTCTTTTGTTCAACTATAATGGTTGCCAGTTGGCCATCTTGGATCTGATCTTAAAGAAAAATGACATGTATATGTAACCCATCATTCGTTATGTGTGCCAAGTTTGAACAACATCGCTAAATGCTTGTCCGAGAAATAGTTGAGGACATGTTCACCATCGGGGGTTTTTTTACAACAAAAGTGGTTGCCAGTCGGCCAGCTTGGATCTGATCTTGAAGGAAAATGACAGGCATATGCATTATGCAAGGTATTCTGCATTTCTGTTGTTGTTGTTCGTCTTTCGGCTGCTCCCGTTAGGGGTCGCCACAGCGGATCATCCGTTATGATCCGCATACTGATTTGGCACAGGTCTTACGCCGGATGCCCTTCCTGACGCAACCCTGGTCGCCTCTTACGACACAGGGATAAGGATTGGGTTTCGCCATGATTCCGGGCTGCCCTACACCCTCTCATAGCGCGGCCCAGCACAGAGCACCCGTCCTCAAGCGATCCTCCAACCCAAGCCTCCGAGTAGCCGGGTTACAGGCGCACGCCACTACGCCCGGTGTATCATGCATTTCTGTATGACAAGTTTAAACAACATCGGTGAATGAATGTCCGAGAAATGGTTGAGGGGGTGTTCGACACTGGGATTTTTTGTTTGTTTTCCAACTAAAATGGTCGCCAGTCTACCAGTCGGCCATCCTTGATCAGATCACACGTGTTTGCCATCATGTACTGTGCTTGTGCCAAGTTTGAACAAAATCGGACCATGCACGTCTGAGAAATGGATAGGAACACATTTAAGTAACAAATTGGCCTCGGCCATCTTCAATCTGATCTCAAAAAAAAGACATGCCTATCTGAACCATCATTCACGATCTGGGTGCCAAGTTTGAACTAGATCGGTAAATACATGTCCGAGAAATGGTTGAGGACGTGTTCGACACTGGGTATTTTTGCAACTAAAATGGCCGCCAGTCTGCCATCTTTGATCGCATCATGAAACAATATGACGTGCATATGCATACCATCATTTGTTGTCTTTGTGCCAAGAATGAATAAAATTGGTCCATACATATCCAAGATATGGTTGCGGACACACGCACGCACACAGGCGGAAATCGAGACCAAATCCATAAGTCCCCGTTTCAGACTAGGTCCAACGGGGGCTAATAACGTGTGAATGGATATCACCATGAATTCTACAAATCACTACTCTAGTCACAACCAATCTACTTTGTAAGGATAAACAAGGCATTACACATCCAGTGGATACCGAGGGATGACAGGTGTAGGTATAGGAAGGAGCATGGAGAAAAACAAGAATTGGGGGCTCAGGGGTTCAAGCAAAATTTTGTAAAGAGAGGATTTAGAATTGAGCCCAAAATAACATTTCTTCTTTTGCCATGTCTATCATGTACTTTAAATGAATGAGTGTACCAAGGGAGCATGGAGTGTTTAAACGGGATCATTCAAACAAACAACAAATGTTCATAACCTGAGAATGAATCATGTAATGTTTATGGAATACATTCTCAAATTATTTCTTGTCTCATCGATCGGTGCTCAAATTACAGGAGGAAGACTGTTGGTGGCGAATGATCGAAAACAACTTGGATGTGGAATGAAGTGAGATGTGAAATTATTTTCATGAATGAACAAGAAAACGAGCAATCAGAGATTGCAGACCCTCGGCACGACTTGTTTTATGTGGTGTTTGTGTACTGGTGTGTTACGTAATTAATAAGAGACATAACTAGAAATGCCACTTTATAACTGCTGGCAGTGATGAGCGGGTACCAAGACGTCCCACTTTGATGGAACCCCGCTTTGATCAGACACATGACACTAACCCATGATGTTTATTATTATTCAATTGAATTTAGAATGGGATTAAAATTAATTCAATTCAAATCAAATGGAAGACCAAAGAGGTGTAGTCCTGCATTGGAGTAATCAGAAGGAACCTGGAAAATATTTGGGTTTCAGCTGCTACTCATCTACCCTTAAACCCATCCAGGCACAGCCAAGTGAGTCTTATTCAAAAAAAAATAAATTATTACAATAGTTCTGGCTGCCACATCATGCGTCCAATCAGGTTGAAATTTAAAACATATATTCCCCATCATCGCTAGATCATAATTGTGAAGTTTCACGACGATTGATGAAGCGGTTCAAGAGAAATAATTTTAAAAAAAAGTTTTTTGCTCAATCCAAATGGCCGCCAGACCATGTGACATCAATTATTCATGAATACCCATCCGCAAGGCTGCGAAAACAAGAATTTTCACCTCGATCTGTTCAGCCATTTCAGATAAGCCTTTAAAGGTTTAAAAAAAAAAAAAATTGCTGCCGAATCACGTGAATGATGACATCATCAAATATTTTTTCTGTGGACCATTTTATCCCATGATAACCCTCAAAAATTTTCATATTGATCAGATGTAGTGTTCTCCATATGCAATTATGACATCATAATGAAGGCACCTATGACATCATTAAAAAAGAACACTTATTCCCCATGAGGAGTACTTACCATGTGCCAAGTTTCAATTTTTTCATTGGAAATACAGAGGTCCAAAGTTTTTCCGTTTTTACAACATGGCTGCCACACCACGTGACTGATGATGTCATAATTATATATACATTCTCCATGAGTAGTCAGTCGTTCCTATGGTGAACATTTCGTCTCAATCCGATAAGCGGTTGCGAAGAAAAACACTAAAGTTCTGTGCGGACAAACAAACAGACAGACAGGCAAACAAAGAAGCAAACAAACGGACCCAAATGCAAAACCCTCTCCTCCAGCGAGGGTAATTATCCATTCCACAACAAGGTGAAGGCGGTTGGACACCTGCATGCAGGTCGTGGATGCAGGGGGTTGGGAGGTCGTTTCACGTTACAAGGCGTTTCACATGAAAAAAACATGTTTTCACTTTGTCATTATGGGGTATTTTGTGTGGAATCGGTTGACAAAAATTTTCAATTTAATCCATTTTATAAATTCAGGCGTAACTAACAAAATGTGACAAAAGTCGAGGGGTGTGAATACTTTCTGAAGGCACTGTACATAAGTGGGCTGCGGCTCGAGTCTGGTATTAATGGAAACACCGGGGTACATGGGCCGTAAAACATACATGGAAAGTATGGCCACAAGAAGAGTCCTCAGTGACAACGAACAGGGTGTAATCGTTGGTGCGCATTTGGCAGGCACTTCAGTGACAAAGACTGTGGAAATTGCAAACATGTCACGAAGAACCGTCTCGAAGGTGATGTCAGCCCGGTAAAATAAGGAATGACATCATCATGAAAGGACAACAAGGGGCGCAAGCGCAAACTTGACAAGTGTGATGCACGGGCATAAGTTCAGACTGTGAGGCGAAACAGGAGAGCAATGGTGGACAAACTGTGTGTGAGGTTAGAAGGGGATTGTGAACATTCCGCATCGTCGAAAACAGTCAGAAGGGAACTTCATAGGGCTGGATAACATTGCTGGGTTGCTATGCACAAGCCTCTCAACACCTGGCAATAACTGCTTGCAGGTCCAGTGGTACAATGAGCATTAGCAATGGACTCCAGAGCAGTGGAGGAATGGGATATGGTTTGATAAGTCATTCTTCACCATGTTCTCAACAAATGAACATGTGCACGTGGGGCGACAGCCCAAGGAGCCCCAGAGCCCTCAGTGCCTGTTCCAACAGTTAAAGGTTCCGTCAGTTCCATAATGATGTCAGGCGCATTTTTGTGGCATGGCCTGGATCCACTTATTCCATTATAAGGCAGGGTTGATGCAGCGCCCTACGTTATCATCCCGAGCGATCATTTGCATCCCGTAATGCAACATTTCTTCACTGCTGAGAGTGGTGCCTTTCAGGCCAACAATGCTCCAGTGCACAGGGCACGTGTTATCACCGGGTGGCTTCAGGAGCGTGAGGACGAAGTTACCCATCTTCCATGGCCCTCTCAATCACCAGACCTCAATCCTATAAGCATTTGTGGGACTGTCTGGAGAGGCACTGAAGACAGCGGTTTCCACCTGCATCAAACCGACATGAATTGGAGCACTTCCTTGTGGAAGAATTTTTTTTTATGTTGAAGGCTCCAGTCATGGACTAAATAGCCCTCATCGAGGCCAGGCCTTAAATAAAAGAACTGTATCGATAGAAAAGTAAGGTAAGAGAATAGTCAGAGTTTTTGAGAAAAAAAATCTGCTTTTTGAAAAGGGGAAGGTCATAAGTGTTTGGGAAGATGTGAGAAGGTAAAGAGTTCCAGAGTTTGGCAGTGGAGGGGAAGAAACAAACATCGTAACGGCCCACCCTTGAATTGCCAATGGCCACACAATAATCACGTGATGTAGTGGCTTGTCGAGTATTCCTTGGTCTCGCTCATGGTGGAGGTACACAAGCAGCAAGTTCTTGCGAGCAGAAACCGAAGTAATATCTATAGAAAAGAGAAAGACAGCCGACTATGCGGCGTAATTTGAGCAGGTTGAGTTTTGAGGTCACATTGGTAGAGTTGACAAGTCGAATAACTTTGAATTCAATTCTGTTCAGTAAGTATGTTTAGCTGGAACCTCCCCAGATGTGAGATCAATCCTTTATATAGTTGGAGCAACTGTTCAGAGGAGAAGAATCTTCGACATCTGAACAGGACTCATAGATGTTATTGAGGCAGACTTAGCTATTTGAGTAATGTGTGGATTCCACATTAAATTTGATGTTAGAGCGATACTAGTGGTTTATTGTATCACATGGTGTAATTGTTGAGTTTCAAAGGAGATTGGAGAGTTGAGAGGAGTTTTAGAGAGAGATGGGAAGAAATTGAGTTTTTGAAGCATTAAACTTAACTTGATTACATTTGCCCCACTGGGAGATCTTGTCCAACCAAATTTAAAGAGGAGGCTGTGATAAACGAGATGTAGATCGAGTGAGGGAAGATGGGCAGATGGGAAAGACATGGAGGAATGTAATGTTGAATCATCAGCATACGAGTGCTATTTGGTTATTTGTGGAAGAAAGGTCATTGATAAAAGGAAGGAATAGTGTTGGGGACAGAACAGAACCCTGAGGTTGATCACCACTGTTGGTGATCACCACTATCAACACCACTGTTGATAGGGAAGAGAGATGTTGAACCATCAGCTTTTTTTTTTGAGATATCAAGGCCTACAACAATCCAAGAGTCTCTCAAAGAAGAGGCCCAGACATTCGTCATGTAAGAAAGGATATCACCTGTAGATCTTGCCTTGTGAAAGCCGTATTGGTGGTCAGATAGAAGACTGTGAGATTCAAGATGCTTGAGAAAATTGGAATTGAGAAGACATTCAAGACTTTGGAACAGTCGAGGTCAGAGCAATAGGACGGTAGTTAGAAAGGTTTGAACGATCACCTTCTCTTTAAAATAGGTCGTGTACTAAGGCATGTTTCCAGGTCAGAGGAAAAGTTTGGGTTTTTAAACAAAAACGAAACAAACGAGCAAGCACGGGTGCAAGTTCTGAAGCACATTCCTTCAAGACACGCGGAGGAATGCCATCTTGCCCATAGGCCTTGCTTATGTCCAGAGAGAGGAGTATTTTTTTGACTGCATGAAAAGAGATTACAGGGAGGGACATGGGATTGGTGAGGGAAGCATCAGAGAGAGGTGGAACGTTAGAGTCATCCAGTGTGGAGTTGGAGGAGAAAAGAGAACCAAAAAGAGTTGCCTTATCAGTCAGAGAGACAGCGATAGTATCATCGGAATAGAAAAGCGAAGGAAAGGGAGAGCGACATACTTTTAGCTAAGGAGAAGAAAGATGTATTTGTGGAAGAAGATGAGAGGTTGTCACATTTCTTTTGAATAAAGGAATGCATTGCCTCACAAATTGTTGACTCCATGCCACGTCATATCCATGCCGTCCTGGATGCACATGGTCGCCCAACACCCTACTAAGTGATATTCTGTTGGCGTTTCCATTTTTTTGTCCACTATCTCAGTTTGGAGAGGTTGAAATCTACAACCAGTCTTACGACAGCCATTTCAGAGTTAATACCCTTATCAGCAGTACGACTACTTTAGGTCATCAGCCTTTTTGAGTGGGTAAACGACTCACGCGGACTTTATAGACCTCAAAAGTTATGGACCTCATCATTCACAAGACCATAGACCTACCTTTATAACCAAATTCATCAAATTGTTCACCTCCCTATATTCACAGGATGAAGTCTCACGTGGTTAAAGCAAAAATGAAAATAAAATTCAAAATGAAAGCAAGACGTTTCTTCTCACCCTTCCACTATCACCACATTTTAAAGTGTTTCATGTGCTTACATCTATCCGCTCATCTTTAAACGAGATAAAAGCATTCAACATGGATTACAGTCTCGGACAACATACTCACAGGATTTGGAACGTAGGCTTCTCGGAAATTCTTCTTATTTATTCGAATTGCTCCCTGTGGACACAAACAAAGTAATCATCATCCATGCAATATGACTCGGTGATATATCAGGCTCTTGAAACATCTGTCAAAGCACCAGTCAAGCTTTACAAAAACCTTTGTAGGTCACATGATGCACAGGAAGGTAATATCTGGATTGTTTACACATAAAGAGTTCCCTTTGCGTTTGGATTTCCATTGTTAATACAAATGGGAGGTTGTTCAGTTTCATCGGTGGCCTCAATCCCTCGTTTACAACCAGTGTGAACGGCATCAGTGACTGGTCTTCAAATCAGATGCTATGCCAACTCTTTATTGAAATCTTGATGTTTTAAATGTTTAATCCGTGTCTGCCCATAGTTTCCAACATGTCTGGTCTTGGAGCGACCACCATCTGCAATGGCACGGACAAACAGAAATCAACCGCCTTTCCCTCTAATCTTGAAGAATGGCAGTCTTCTGAACCTACAATATTCCCTTTGATCCCAAACAAAATAATCAGATTGATAAATTCAAATTTAAAGCTGATCCTCTTTTCCAAGGCAGGGAAATGCTACTTATACAATTGCAGTAATGGAATGAGGTTAGAATTTGAAGCAAATCCCCAATCCAAAACTATGATCTTTTCTACGTCGTCAACCCCCACCCCCCCCCCAAGCCTCCCCACCCCACATCCTCCTCCTTCAAAATTTTCAGTCTCCCTTTCTGTATCAATCTTGTCCACCCCATTCTCCCCACACCCATTGTTTGTTCCGCCTCTGCCCGTCTTGGCCTTCAACTCTGCTGTCGGTGTCCTCCCCCCCCCCCCATACGTTCCTTTTTTCCTTTGCGTCATGATCATTCAGTGAACTAGAACGTGCTCTTCCATGAGCCTCGACTATGTACATAAAAAAATGAAAAAAAGAAAAGGTCAAAGCATCTCTTTCGACATACAGGTGTGTCATAATTTTACATAGTCTGGAAGCAACCTCGAGAATAGGACAGTCTTGACCTTCAGTGTCAGGAATGACCTTCTCTGGGCAAAGCACATTTCACATTTTGGCTCCAAGGACTGTTTGAGTCAGTATATATATATATATATATATATATATATATATATATATATATATATATATATATATGAGTGACTCAGCCTGTCATCCTTCCGAGGTCGGCAAAATGAGTACCAGTGTACTGGTATTGGGCACAGCATCAGCACCATAGTCGCACCCCACCAAATGATAGCTACCCAGCAGCCAAGCTGCTATCCACAAGAAGAAGATGAATTACTGTCCATAAACGATCTCTCCAATGCTTTGGAAAACACCTCTCTTCCACATTGCAGATTATGCCACATTCTGTCGTGCAGTACCCGACTGGCAGTCACTCTCTACTGGTCTGGAATTGATTAGATGCTGATCTGACAAATGGAATATGTCTTTCAATTCTGTAAAAGCCAACAGTCTTACCCGATCACGCCGGAATGATCATCAAAATAATTCACCTCTCCATTTGCATGCCATCCACTGGAAGAAGTTAAATCTGTTGAACTTCTAGCCTCAACATCAGACATGCCCTCTCCTGGGCCAACCCACAACAAAGCTGGCCTCACACAAGCATTTTCCATCATTCCATGAAAAAACAAATAAATCAGAACGACCCACAGCCTACACGACCTTTGTCATAGCTTAACCCTTTGAACCATGGAGGCCGTTTTACCGCTGCTATTCAGCTTTTTTATATATTTATTATTATTTTTTTTTAAACTGACTTATTTTATTTTATTAAAATATTTTATTTAAAAACCGACTTGTTTTTTTTTTAAACTGGCTCTCCTCGGGTCTGGATCCCTTCTCTCCTTCAAACCATCGACCCTCTCTAGCAACTAAAAGATACATGCGTTCTTCGGTATGTCCCTCCTGGTTACTTCCCCTTATCCAGGATCAGTGCACAATTCAATGCTTTGGTTTCCTTTTTCTCTGATTTATGGAACTGCCTTCCTTATTCTGTTCAAAACCACTTTTCCCTCACGGTTTCAAAAGCACGTGGTGCAACCTCCATCTCATTCCACCCCTCATTACTTACTCATGATCTTTTCTTCTCCCATTAATCCGACCAACCCAAAGCTCTTACATGCAGGTTCCTGCCATCCTCTCCTTACCCTCACTCTATTGTGTCCATCTGCTGCCCCACTGCCAGTATGTTGCCTTTTTGACTTCACTCATTCAAAAAGCCTAGATGTCCATAACAAAATGGAAAATGGAATCTGAACATTAGTGAGGAATTTAGTGGTGCCACTAGCGACGTGGTTTGCCTAAAAGCACCACTGAAGCAACGTAAAGTCAAACGGTATGAAGGCCGAACCAAAGTGTTCCATTTTAAGATTATATCGTTGCGCGTCTTGATCAATTCCAAAAGGGAAAAAAAAGTACATCTTGGAGAAAGATCTGCACACCACACTACAAACAGAAAGACAGAAAAAACAATTAATGACTCTTCTTCAAATGCCTCTCATTTGAAATGTCACATTGATGTAATTTACCAAACTTGATAAACTAGTATGAACAAGAGGCTGTGCTAACACATTCACATTAACATAATAAAAAAATTGTCAATGCAGAAATCATAAGTTTTTAGTTGCTCAGAAAATGCAAAACAACCAACCACAGTTATGAAATACCATCACCGTTTCACTGTGATGTCATATCTCATTCGCTGTACACTCTGAAATCCCAGTGTGAGCTTACAACACAGCCTTACAAGCACTAAACAAAAAGCTGAATTATAACAAAGTTCTTTTCAGAAGTTCCTGTTAAGTATCGTGCAAGTTGTCTCTCTGTCTTCCATACCTTCAATCTATGCCACGACTAACCTGCAGTAACCTCCACGTTTGAGCCAGCAAGACTTGCAAGACGATAGATACTCCTCGTACACGCATGGCGTCCCTTGTGTGGGTCTTTCTCGGTGAACCTTTCGTCACTGTGCAGCGCGAAACACATCAGCGGTATTTTTAAACGCAGAACCACACATTATATGTCACACACATATTTGCTACAAAGCACTGGTGACTGCATTGTTGATTTGTCTATCGTCTTTTCTTTCGAGAACGGGGTGGGTAATAAGGTGTTACCACCTCCAATCAGGGAACCAATCATTCCTCACAGTTGGGGTGCTTGCCTCCTTGAATTACAAAGCCCATCTGTGCTGATTGCCACTAATGTGGGACTCTTCCGTTCCCACTTGATGTAGCAGACTTGCAGAGGCCTGTGCTTATGGGGCTGCTGTTCATGAGAGGAAGGTCTGTGGGCAAGGAAAGATTTAACATGAGAGGTTTAATGTATTATCATAATACTCAACCACATATACCACGATGATATGAACTTTGGTGGGGGGGGGGGGGGTGGGCATCGAGTACTGGCACTGCCCAGTGGGTGAGCTTTTCCAGGGCAGTGGTTCAGGCGTGTTCGACATTGAAAACCTATGAATTATTGGCCTCATTGTAGGTGACCTTTTGCCTGGAGGCAGCACTGCCTGACCCGCATATCCCAATACCACACTGATAGCGGCTTTAGCAGCCTCAATACGGACTTCAAGGTCAACGTGCGTAGCTTGAAGCTTTCCCCAGATTCTGAAGTACCTAGACACAAAACTGGATGCTGCGGTTCGATTGTGAAAGATAACGTACAAACGCACAAACAAACACACAAAGAAAAATTTTCAACACTCGAGGGTTTAATATATGTATCTTAATATCACCACACATTAATATATATATAATTATATATATATTTATATATATAATATATATATATATATATATTATATATAGATACAAACAAACAGCGGACATAATAGTGACGAGTTTTCGTTGCTGCACTCTCAGGGTAAGATCGCAGCAAGTGAAGGAGGAAGTGAAGGCGCGGCATATATACAGCAAGTTCCCATAATAGACACTGATTGGTTCAACCGTAATTGACATCACGTTAATTACGAACCCCGTGGTCGGCTCATCATCCTCACCTCGGAGCTGCCCATGGCTGGAGCAGAGTTCGTCGATGATGGGTTTTTGCAACCGCATCCTGCGAGAGAGGGGGGATGGGTTTCCCCTAAGTCCATTCACCATTTTACCGTACTTCCTTGATCTTTCCAGCTGAAAGAAGACACAGAGATCGGACAAATTCCTTTTGACGACATAGTCTTGGATATCGATGGTAAGATGAAGGTTGCTTCCAACAGCGTAATGAAATGAGCTCCCGACCTCGGCTCAATATCCGTGACATCTCTGCATATGTACTGGTCTGCACAGAATAGGAGTTGGCAACAGTGCTGTGCAATGCAGATGAAGCAGTAACAATGGCGGTGGTTGCTGGATATTTCTACATCTCGCACTGGTGTGTTGTTCTAACCCTTCACAAATCTTTTTTGAATCGGCCAATGGGACGTGTTGTTTGATCGAATCAGCCAATTTAGTGTTTGTGCGGCCCACGTACCGAGCTTCACATCGGCACTTAAAAACTCGTAAAATAACATTGCTGGTTTGTGATGTGGTTTAGCACATCTTCTGTGACCTGACGTCAGCAAAATGGGAGAGGTAAAGATTACACTGGGTTGCACAGCCAGAAAAGTGTTGGGATACAATATGTTTGATTTGTACTTCAAAACTTCCTTGATGTTTGCCCTTTCCAGGGCATCCTTATATAGACTGACATGTTGTCCGGAGCCAATTCTCCGATCTCTTGTCGTGGTTTAGAAACTTGTGTATGCCATCTTCTTAACTATATGCTCAGGATAACCATTCTCACGATATATTCATGATTTGTCATTTCAGCAGGAAGATACAAGTGAATTCTTTCAAGGTAATTTTTACCTCTCGCCGTTTCTGACCTCAGGTATGTTGTACACATACATATGTGGTGTGTGTAATATATAGATAATATATTATAATATATAGATATATATATTGCGTTGCGGCCACGAGTTACCGAACATTCAGTTTTGTCACTCATTGGGGATGAAACTCCCGGTTGTCACTCGGAAAGAGCCGAAACCTGGGCCACCACCCACCAATTAACGTGGGGGTTGGCTGGGTTGTTTTGAACCACGAACGCCACCCAGGTTAACCAGAGTTCCAGTGCCACCGTCTAATTATGCACGTTTAACATAGAGATCAATTTGGTACCTGAAACAGGGAGCACGCCTCGGCAAGCACCATCTAATCTGATTGAACTTAATATAGGGCGGCAAAATATATTAACCATGAAGATAGCATGCTGGACTATTTTTGCGTTCAAATCATTGGTAATTTACCTACCAGTCTATCTAGGTTCAGACCAATGCGAACCAATTGGGAAGAAAGGACCAAACACGACAGGTTGGAGAGTCAACAAATGGATTTATTAATAATAAAATAAAAAATAAAAAGACACTTTTTATTTCCTGAGGTAAGTAAGTGAATAAATTCAAAGCCAACGAACTGATAGTTAATCGATGCAAAATCAATCAAGAATGACAGGAAAGGACAGAGAGCAGATGCTTATCGGGCGCTGTTGACTTACAACTAAACACAGGACAAGGGTAGCCAAGCAGATCGCATTCAGTGGGGGGCGGGAGAAGAGTTGTCTCGCCCTCACCAGAGGGGAAGTCGTCCAGTGAGTGAAAGCGTCCTGAATGTGTGTCTCTGTGTGTGTGTTGTGTGTCGTTGTGTGTGTGCGTGTGCGTGTTCTTGTCCCGTCGCCCAGCACCCAGCCTTGCCGTGCACCCACTCGCCCAACAGCCTTGAATGCCAGTCGATGTCTGGGATACCTAGATCGTCAGGTCGCGGTTTAGACCCTGGTGCCGCGACACAGGGCAGCTCTCACACTTTACGAAACTGGTGACATCAGCTGACCCACACGGTCCAGTTGGTGATGACCCGGCCCTCACTTCATTGTGACCGACCCGTTGCCTCACTCGTTGGGTGGACCGACCCGTGCCTCACTCATTGTCGGCACTGCCCTCACACCCCACGCGCACCACACGCTCGCTTGCTCAAGCACGGAAAGGAGAAATTGTCTCGTTGTGGCACTGGTGCGACACCCACACGCTTCACTGCCGCTTCCTAAGCTCGCACCCTGGCTCGCTTGCCCACTTCTTGCTCACTTCTTTCCCTTCGCGCGCTTCCTCATCTCTTTACGCTCGCACTGCTTCTCGATTGCTTTCTTTCTGTTTCGCCCGCGCTTCCTTTTCTTTAGAACGGACCTCCAACTTTTCTCTTTTATATATGTGTGCCCGTCTCGGGCGGGTTCAGAGTCCCAAGCCTCACCCCGCCCAACTTGCGCACCTTACATGACAACCCGTGCGCTCGAAAAAGGGCGGGCCTACGTTCGTGAAAGAAAGTGTAAACAGCTGAAGAAAAAAAGAAGGCAGCCATCAGCGCTCGCGAAAGAAAACATGCGTAATAATTTCTGTCGTAAAGAAAAAAGCTTCCAAATGAGACGGGGATCTATCTTTACCCTTCGCAACGCTTCACATTTCAAATCATTAGACATGGGGATGGGGCTAATTGGACATGCATTTAGGAAATAACTGTGTCTAAGCCCTGGATGTGTGGATGCATTCATCAGACCGGATTCTAAATCCGTTACACTACCCCTTCCCTATCCAGACTCGTCCCGAGTCGGCCAACAGCTGGTGACATCAGTTAAAAAAAAAATTTACAACATTGTAATAAAAGTTAGCACTTACCGATGTGACATGCAGGTGAAGTTACCCCCTACCTTGGTACGATAACACTCTACCCTTTGAGTGTGCTGTGCGACAATGTAAACTAAGCTAGTCCCACCTGATGCGTGGGAACTACGAACTGGAACTCACACACGAAAAAACCTTATGCTCACCGAACTTTGCCCGGTGGGAATTTTTGAAACTACAACACATAAACCGGTGGCTTTAATAATCTGCACAACTATACACACATATACAATTTCTGACCCAGGACCTGCAGAAATCAGAAGAAAATTTGTGTGAGAGGGGGGGGGGAACGACCTGTGATTCTTGCACCTTTTATGCTCTTCACCAGCACACCACAAAAATAAATCGGCAGGCCAGTGACTGGCATACAGGCCATAAACGTTGGGCCTTCTTAAAAAAAAATGTTCAAGAATAAGCGCAACGAAGAACAGCAGCCACTCCTCCACCGAGCTGCCAATTCATGGGTCATGGGAATTTGTGCAAAGGTGAAGCAAAAGTGGCATGCAGCCTGGTTATGTGGGCTTGGTATGAAGCTGGTGTGAGCTGCTACTGAGCTGGTAGGGAGCTGGTATGAGCTGGTATGAAGTGGTGTGAGCGGGCTATTGAAGCTGGTATGAGCTGATACAAAGGGGGCTGCACAACAGGGGCACCATAAGTTGGTGCATGCTGCTGCAGTAAATGCAATTCAAACAAACAACAAACAAAAAAACCACCATGTAACTGGAACGATGTCACCTGCTGAGGCTGCAGCGAGTAGCAGTCCACAGACACACGGTGGGGGTGGAACACAGGTACGGAGCAAATGGTTGAAAGTAAGGTGAATATGCCTCCGATGCAGAACAGATGAGTCAGCTAAGGTGAGCATGCCTTGATGCAGAAAGCCTTGATGGTCCTGGGCAGTGGCAGACAAAGCAAAACAGCAACGCAAACAGCAAACAGCACGGAAAAGAAAATAGCGTAAACCGCGGTAATGCTAAACACCATTGTCTGGCCGGTCCCTGGTGTGCACATACCTGGGGCAGTGGCGGGTGCCGGAGAGAGAGAAAGCTCGAGGTTGGCCCTACTCATCCCGCACCCATCCGCTCTTCCCATATCCACGACCCCCGCCCCCCTCTTTTTCAAATTCGTCGCTATGTCTCGTCTCCTATATCCCACTATCCCCATTGCCCCAATTCGTACCAATTCCCCCAAGGTTCCATGGAAAGGAAGAGCAGAACTACATGCAATCTTACACCGACATCGTGGACAGTCTCATTTCTCAAGGTCCAACAGGGGGCCAGTCCACAAAACCAGCGTCATCCCGACAGTGGATGGTGCGAAGGGTGCGCATCAAACGAACTGCGCTAATATTGCTACACCTTTTAACTGTCTCCGGGGTTTATACCGTGCCAAAGGCATTTGTTTTAAACTCAGGGGTTCTGAAAACCCAAATTCCCTGCCTATGTGGTTGGTGCTGCTTACAATTTTGGGCCTTTGCCCACCAACATTTCTCTTCTCGTGCCATCGCAAATTTTGTGGCTGTGGTAGTGTGGCTCCACTAGCAGCGATTTGCCCACCTGCCATACGTCACCATTAGGCACCCCCGGGACTGGACTGCCGCCGGTTTGCCTGCTCCTCACCCTAACTGGGATGTCCTGCACTGGCACTCCCCACCCCCCCCACCGTCGATGCCCACTGGGGCATTTTTTGGCCGCCCCGGGTCCCGCTGCGTCGGGCCACCCGGTGCCACTGAACAGGACACTGGCACGCCAGGCCCCCCTCAGGTACCTGCCCGTCCACGAATAAACTACTGGCCCCCTGGACCTACCTATGGCCTCACCTGGCCGACGAGCCCCCAGCGCCAGAGTGCTGCTTCATCCGAACACTACACTACAAGCCACACTCCCAGGCCAGTTCATTCATCTCCTGCACCCACACACACAAAAAATTTAAAAAAAAAATTTCCACAATCCAGCACCAACCGCATAATGACATCCATGTGCTAAATTTACGTAATCCCTCTATCTAACTTAAACTTCACCCCCGGGTTTCCTTGGTGGATCACTCCCACCCATTCAATCCTTCACGCACGCCCATTCCATCCTCACACTCATACCGGCCATTGACCCTGCCTCACACTCATAATTTCATCTCCCACCACACCAACACATTCCACTCACTTGACACAGCATCACCTAACTCATTTCCCCCTACTAGCTGACGTGGCACCCTCGTCTTCCCTTTTCTAGCACATCCATTTAACTCTACCGCTAGCCCGTCCCGCACGACACGTTCCAGTCTGTCCATGTCTTTAATCATTTCAATTCTAACAGTAAATTTCCCTAATTGATGTTCCCGGGCCCATGAGGACTGCTCGTAATGCGCCCATGAGGCCGGTCTATCTAACGCAAAGCCCTTCCCATAACTAGCTCCTTTGCCCGGGGCGAGGATGTTCGCTACGCTCCTGGCCGGGCTAGTCGTGTACTCGTTGGTAAGCTTGGCGGCCCTTGCACCGCCAGGCAGGGTCGAAGCACACTCGCCCTTCTTTTGGCCATTCAATGAGGCTAATCGCATTCAATATTTGCACTGGCTTTTGGGCAATTTCCCACATGCGTCCTCCGTGTTTCCACACAGTCCCATTCGCTGCCGCCCGAGATTCCCGCTGACGTCACTCGCACACGGCCTTGCCACGCGAGCCGCGGTGACGTCGAACAGTTCAATTTCGTGCTGCGTGCTTCGCGAGAGCCACTCGTGATTGCGCAGCACGTGGGGGCCCTGTCCACGGACTCACGTGGCGAAATATTTTTTCCGAAATTCATTCAATCCTCAATTTGCTTCCCATTTTAAGCCCTCGCGCACTCTGATATTGTAACCCGGCGCAGATCGTTTCAACGCCGGCTCCCCTGAAGAATATCAAAAACATCACGCCACCGTCTAGTGCTGGGCGGTTTGCAAAGCACGGACCACGCACATCCCGTACCTCGTTACGCAAAGACGCGTTGGGAGCCAGCCGCCATTTCCATTTACAACTCTGTCCCGCTCAGGAGGGCGTCGCCCTTCCGGTCCACTACACTAACCACTACTTCCCGGTCAGTCAATCCGTGTCCCACTCTTTCGTGTGCACTCATCCACGTTATATATGTTACATGCACTCCGCACATACTTTCCGGACATTGGGCACATTGGGCACTCAAGAAACCCGGGTCCTTTATTCCCCCCCAAGCCCGACACAACACCCAATCGCTCATTTGCACGGGCACGGTCTTGCCTGACTCCACTTTCGTGGTTACTCACCTCCTCCCGTTCTTCGAGCACTCTGTCACGCTGTAAGATATACACGTCCTTGGCATTCAATTAATCTCCTCCTTGTACACTCCCACCTGTTTCTACCTGTTTTGCTGTTGATTTCAGTTCTTTCCTTCCTACCTCATCAACCTTTTGTAAATTTCCCGATGCAACCCCTTGTATTTCCCCCTCTAATGTCACCTTTCGTTGGTTCTATTTGTGTTTTCATTTCCCGTTTCCTTTGTTCCATCGTCCGTGTCACCTCCTATACTCTCTTCGTCAGTTCCTCGTGTGCCATTTTACATTCTTTTTTAATTGCAGGTCATTCTCTCTTGTTGTCCCTTCTCAGGCGGCCCTTAATCCTTTATGCCCCTGTGTTGTCCTCCATTTGTTTCTTCGAACTCATCTGTCCTATCGTCAGTCCTTTCCTCCTTCTTTATGTTTCCCAATCTCCCCCATCAGTCTGGCCTCGCTCTCCCTCATCTCTTCCGGACACCGATCGACACTCCCTTACTCCCTCGTACCACCGCCATTTTCTCTGCCCATCGCTTTCACTCATCTCCATTTTTATTTCATCGCCCATCACGTCAATTTTTTCTGCTGTTTTCGTCCATTTTTTCTGCTCATCGCTTCCATTCTGATGTTGTTTTTTCTCAATTCCTGTCAATTTTTCTGTTGTTTTCGTCCATTTCTGCACCTACGTCCAATTTCGGATGTGCGTTTCTTCTCTCATCTGTCAATTTTTCGTGTTGTTTCTCTTCCGATTGTCATTTTCATTTGTGCCAATTAATCATGAACACATCATGTCATTCTCGGGCTGCACTGGTGGCAAACCCGGCGTTCGCAACTATCGGCGCTGGCATTTCCTGAGCCGAGGGGGGGTTATTTTCCTATCTCTCCCATGCTTCCTCTTCACCCTCTATTGTTGACTTCATGCAGGTCCTGGGTCTCAATTCCGTATCCATATTTACTCATCTTACATGGCCCACTGGAACTGCCCGTGGTGGTCCGCCGTGTCCGTTCCCAATAAATTTAACGAAATTTTTGTTCTAACCGCTCTGAATTTTGAGGTGCTGAAAGCGCACAACAGGTGACTACTTGACACGAATTTATGATCAAGGGGCGGTTCGAAAAATATCCCACTCCCGGACACCAGTTGTTGCGGCCACGGTACCGAGACACCAGTTTTGTTCACCCCCGTCTAAAAAGTAACGGGACGAGCCTGCTGCTATATGCTCCACTTACACAACTTGAATGAACGGGTTGCGTCACAGTCTTGGCGCAACATTCCCAGCAATATATATATATATATATACATATCTCCAGTTCTCCCAGATTTGAAGGGTGCCTTCTCCCAACTGCTGCTTTCAGATCTCCCCACAGGTGCTCAATGGGATTTAGATCTGGACTCATTGCTGGCCACTTTAGAACAGTCCAGCGTTTTGTCTTGAGCCATTCCTGGGGGCTTTTTGAAGCATTTGGGGTCATTAGCCTGCTGCAAGACCCACGACCTTCGACGGAGTCCCAGCTTTCTGACACTGGGTTGAACATTTCGCTCCAAAATGCCTCCTTGGTAATCTGATTTCATGATGCCATGCACACATTCAAGGCACCCAGTGCCAGAAGCAGCACAGCA
>CM068954.1:4355954-4368902 GCA_035128595.1 Eptatretus atami
CAAAGAGAGATATACGGTGCAGCTCTCACTGTCGACCCTTATTGCAGAAAGCATCCCCAAAGAAGATGTTCACCTCCATGCTTCACGGTTGGAAATGGTGTTCTTGGGGTTTGACTCATACTCTCTTCTCTCCAAACGGCGGTGATTTTCAACGGCAAAAGCTCTAATTTTGGTCTCATCAGACCACATGACCTCTCCATTCATCTCTGGATCATCCAGATGGTCATTGGCAAACTTCGACGGGCCTGGACATGCGCTGGCTTGAGCAGAGGGGACGTTGCGTGCGCTGCAGGATTTTAATCCATGACGGCGTAAGTGGTGTTTACTTATGGTTTTTCTTTGATCTGTGGTCCAAGCTCTCTCCATGGTCATTGACCAGGTTTCCTGCCGTGTAGTTCTGGTGATCCCTCACGCTTTCTCATGATCATTGAGGCTCAACGAGGTGAGATCTGCATGGAGCCAGACAAGGGAGATTGACTGTAATCTTGACTTCTTCTTCATTTTCTAATAATTGCGCCAAACAGTTGTTGCCTTCTCAACTCACAGCTGCTTGCTAATTGTCCTGTAAGCCCATCCCCGCCTTGTGCAAGTCTAACTATCTTTGTCCTGATGTCCTTAGCAGCTCTCGGTCTTGCCATTGTGAGAGGTTGGAGTCTGATTGATATTGAGTGTGGACAGCTGTCCTTTTATGGCAGATAACGAGTTCAACAGGTGCAGTTAATACAGGTAATAGTGGAGAAATGGGAGGGCTCTTAAAGACAAAACTACAGGTCTGTGAGAGCCGGAATTCTTACTGGTTGGTAGGTGATCAAATACTATTTCATGCAATTAAATGCAAATTATTATTTAAAAATCATACATGGCGATTTTCAGGATTTTGTTTTAGATTCCGTCTTTCACCAGTTGAAGTGTACTATGATAAAAATTACAGACCTCTACTGTTTGTAATTGGAAACCTCTGCAAAATCGGCAGTGTATCAAATACTGTTCTCCCCACTGTATACTAATATATATATATATATATATATATATATATATAATATATATATATATATGTATATATATATATATTATTGCTGCGGAATGTTGCGCCAAAGACTGTGTACGCAACCCGCTTCATTCAAGTTGTGTAAGTGGACGCATATAGCAGCAGGCTCAGTCCCGTTACTTTTTAGACGGGGTGACAAACTGGTGTCTCGGTACCTGGCCGCAACAACTGGTTGTCCGGGAGTGGGATATTTTTCGAACCGCCCCCTTGATCAAAATTCGTGTCAAGTAGTCGACCTGTTGTGCGCTTTCAGCACCTCAAAATTCAGAGCGGTTAGAACAAAAATTTAGTTAA
This sequence comes from Eptatretus atami, assembly GCA_035128595.1. Lineage (NCBI taxonomy): Eukaryota > Metazoa > Chordata > Myxini > Myxiniformes > Myxinidae > Eptatretus > Eptatretus atami. The sequence continues at coordinate 4,357,297 of CM068954.1, forward strand.
ATTTATTGGGACGGACACTGGCGGACCAACACGGGCAGGTTCCAGTGGGCCATGTAGATGAGTAAATATGGATACGGAATTGACCAGGACCTGCATGAAGTCAACAATAGAGGGTGAAGAGGAAGCAATGGGAGAGATGGAAAATAACCCCCCCTCGGCTCAGGGAAATGCCAGCGCCGATAGTTGCAGAACGCCGGGTTATGCCACCAGTGCAGCCCGAGAATGACATGATGTGTTCATGATTAATGGCACAAATGAAAATGACAATCGGAAGAGAAAAACAGAAAAATTGACAGATGAGAGAAGAAACCAACATCAGAATGGACGTGAGGTGCAGAAAATGGAAGAAAACAACAGAAAAATTGACAGGATGAGAAGAAAACAACATCAGAATGGAAGCGATGAGCAGAAAAATGGACGAAAACAGCAGAAAAATTGACGTGATGGGCGATGAAATAAAAATGGAGATGAGTGAAAGCGATGGGCAGAGAGAAATGGCGGTGGTACGAGGGAGGTAAGGGAGTGTCGGATCGGTGTCCGGGAAGAGATGAGGGAGAGCGAGGCCAGACTGATGGGGGAGATTGGGAACATAAGAAGGAGGAGAAGGACTGACGATAGGACAGAATGAGTTGAAGGAACAAATGGAGGACAACACAGGGGCGATAAAGGAGTTAAGGGCCGCCGAGAAGGAGACAACAAGAGAGATGACTGCAATTAAAAAAGAATGTAAAATGGCACACGAGGAACTGACGAAGAGAGTAAGGAGGTGACACGGACGATGGGAACAAAGGAAACGGGAAATGAAAACACAAATAGAACCAACGAAAGGTGACATTAGAGGGGGAAATACAGGGGTTGCATCGGGAATTTACAAAAGGTTGATGAGGTAGGAAGGAAAGAACTGAAATAAAGCAAAACAGGTAGACAACAGGTGGGAGTGTAAAGGAGGAGATTATTGAATGCAAGACGTGTATATTTACAGCGTGACAAGAGTGCTCGAAGAACGGGAGGAGGTGAGTACAACGAAAGTGAGTCAGGGCAAGACCGTGCCCGTGCATGATGCGATTGGGTGTTGTGTCGGGCTTGGGGGGGAATAAAGGACCCGGGGTTTCTTGAGTGCCCAATGTGCCCAATGTCCGGAGTATGTGCGGAGTGCATGTAACATAACGTGGATGAGTGCACACGAAAGAGTGGGACACGGATTGACTGACCGGAGTAGTGGTTAGTGTAGTGGACCGGAGGGCGACGCCCTCCTGAGCGGGACAGAGTTGTATTGGAAATGGCGCTGGCTCCACGCGTCTTTGCGTACGAGGTACGGGATGTGCGTGGTCCGTGCTTTGCAAACCGCCAAGCACAGACGGTGGCGTGATGTTTTTGATATTTTCAGGGGAGCCGGCGTTGAAACGATCTGCGCCGGGTACAATATCAGAGTGCGGAGGGCTAAAATGGGAAGCAAATTGAGGGATTGAATGAATTCGGAAAAAATATTTCCCACGTGAGTCCGTGGACAGGGCCCCCACGTGCTGCGCAACACGAGTGGCTCTCGCGAAGCACGCGGCACGAATTGAACTGTTCGACGTCACCGCGGCTCGCGTGGCAGGCCGTGTGCGAGTGACGTCAGCGGGAATCTCGGGCGGCACGAATGGCGACTGTGTGAAACACGGAGGACCATGTGGGAAATTGCCCAAAAGCCAGTGCAAATATTGAATGCGATTAGCCCTCATGAATCGGCCAAAAGAAGGGGCGAGTGTGCTTCGACCACTGCCTGGGGTGCAAGGGCCGCAAGCTTACCAAGAGTACACGAAGCCCGGCCAGGATGTAGCGAACATCCTCGCCCGGGGCAAAGGAGCATTAGTTATGGGAAGGGTTTAGCGTTAGATAGACCGGCCTCATGGGCGCATTACGAGCAGTCCTCCATGGGCCCGGGAACATCAATTAGGGAAATTTATGTTAGAATTGAAATGGATTAAAGACATGGACAGACATGGAACGTGTCGTGGGGACGTGGCTAGCGGTAGAGTTAAATGGAATGTGCGTAGAAAAGGGAAGACGAGGGTGCCACGAGCTAGTTAGGGGAAATGAGTTAGGTGATGCTGTGTCAGTGAGTGGAAATGTGTTGGTGTGGTGGAGATGAAATTATGAGTGTGAGGGCAGGGCAATGGCCGGTATGAAGTGTGAGGAATGGAATGCGTGGCGTGAAGGATTGAATGGGGGGAGTGATCCCACCAAGGAAACCCGGGGGTGAGTTTATAGTTAGATGAGGGATTAGGTAAATTTAGCACATGGATGTCATTATGCGGTTGGTGCTGATTGTGGAAACTTTTTTTTTTAAATTTTGTGTGTGTGGGGTGCAGGAGATGAATGAACTGGCCTGGGAGTGTGGCTTGTAGTGTAGTGTTCGGATGAAGCGGCACTCTGGCGCTGGGGGCTCGTCGGCCAGGTGAGGCCATAGGTAGGTCCAGGGGGCCAGTAGTTTATTAGTGGACGCAGGTACCTGAGGGGGGCCTGGCGTGCCAGTGTCGTGTTCAGTGGGACCGGGTGGCCCGACGCAGCGGGACCCGGGGCGCCAAAATGCCAAGTGGGCATCGAGGTGGGGGGGGTGGGGAGTGCCAGTGAGGACATCCCATGTTAGGGTGAGGAGAGGCAAGCTCGGCAGGCAGCTCAGCGTCCGGGGGTGCTAATGGTGACGTATGGCAGGTGGGCAGAACCTGCTAGTGGAGCCACACTACCACAGCCACAAAATTGTGCGATGGCACAGAAAGAAAATTTGGTGGGCAAGGCCAAATTGTAAGAGCACCAACACATAGGCGATGGGAATTTGGGTTTTCAGAACCCCATAGTTTAAAACAAATGCCTTTGGCACGGTATAACCCCGGAGACAGTTTAAAAGTGTAGCAATATTAGCGCAGTTCGTATTGATGAGACCCTTCGCACCATCCAACTGTCGGGATGACGCTGGTTGTGGACTTGCCCCTGTTGGACTTGAGAATGAGACTGTCCACGATGTCGGTGTAAGATTGCATGTAGTTCTGCTTTCCTTTCCATGGAACCTTGGGGGAGATTGGGTACGAATTGGGGCAATGGGGATAGTGGATATAGGAGACGAGACATAGCGACGAATTGAAAAAGAGGGGGGCGGGGGTCGTGGATATGGGAAAGACGGATGGGTGCGGGATGAGTAGGGCCAACCTCGAGCTTCTCTCTCCTCTCCGCGGCACCGCGCCACTGCCCCAGGTATGTGCACACCAGGGACCGGCCAGACGTGGTGTTTAGCATTACCGCGGTTTACCTTTTTCTTTTCGTGCTGTTTGCTGTTTGCCTTGCTGTTTTGCTTTGTCTGCCACTGCCCAGGACCATCAAGGCTGTTCTGCATCAAGGCATGCGTCACCTTGCTGATCATCTGTTCTGCATCGAGGCATCATTCACCTTACTTCACCATTTGCTCCGTGACCTGTGTTCCACCCCCACCTGTTCTGTGGACTGCTACTTCGCTGCAGCCTCATGCCAGGTGACATCGTTCCAGTTACTATGGTGGTGTTTTTGTTTGTTTGTTTGTTTGAATTGCATTTACTGCAGCAGCATGCTACCAAACTTATGGTGCCCCTTTGTTGCAGCCCCCTTTGTATCAGCTCATACCAGCTTCATAGCAGCTTCACACCAGCTTCATACCAGCTCATACCAGCTCCCTACCAGCTCATAGCAGCTTCACCACCAAGCTTCATACCAAGCCACATACCAGGCTCATGCCACTTTGCTTCACCTTTGCCACAAATTCCCATGACCATGAATGCAGCTCGGTGGAGGAAGTGGCTCTGTTCTTGTTGCTGCTTATTCTTGAACATTTTTTATTTAAGAAGGCCACAACGTTTATGGCCTGTATGCCAGTCACTGGCCTGCCGATTTATTTTTGTGGTGTGCTGGTGAAGAGCATAAAAGGTGCAAGAATCACAGGTGTTCCCCCCCCCCTCTCCACAAATTTTCTTCTGATTTCTGCAGGTCCTGGGTCAGAAATTGTATATAGTTGTATAGTTGTGTAGATTATTAAAGCCACCGGTTTATGTGTTTGTAGTTTCAAAAATTCCCACCGGCAATTTCGGTGAAGCATAAGTTTTCTGTGTGAGTCAGTTCGTAGTTCCCACGCATCAGGTGGGACATAGCTTAGTTTAAATTGTCGCAAGCACACCAAAGGGTAGAGTTTAATCGTACCAAGGTAGGGGGTAACTTCACCTGCATGTCACACGGTAGTGCTAACTTTTAATTACAATGTTGTAATTTTTTTTTTAACTGATGTCACCAGCTGTTGGCCGACTCGGGACGAGTCTGGGATAGGGAAAGGGGTAGTGTAACGGATTTCAGAATCCGGTCTGATGAATGCATCCACACATCCAGGGCGTTAGACAGTTATTTCCTAAATGCATGTCCAGATTAGCCCCATCCCCATGTCTAATGGATTTAAATGTGAATGCGTTGAGAAGGGTAAAGAATAGATCCCCTCTCTTATGGAAGCTTTTTTCTTTACGACAGAACCATTTTACGCATGTTTCTTTCGCGAGCGCTGATGGCTGCCTTCTTTTTTTCTTCAGCCATGTTTACACTTTCTTTCACGAACGCTGAGGCCCGCCCTTTTTCGAGCGCACGGGTTGTCATGGTAACGGTGCGCAAGTTGGGCGGGGTGAGCTTGGGGGACTCTGCACCCGCCGAGACGGGCCACATATATAAAAGAATTGGAGGTCCGTTCTAAAGAAAAGGAAGCGCGGGCGAACAGAAAGAAAGCAATCGAGGAAGCATGCGAGCGTAAAGAGAGTGAGGAAGCGCGCGAGGGAAGAAGTGAGCAAGAAGTGGGCAAGCGAGCCAGGGTGCGAGCGAGGAGCGAGCAAGTGAGGCGTGTGGGTGTCTGACCAGTGCCAACAACGAGACAATTCTCCTTTCCGTGCTTGAGCCAAGCGAGCGTGTGGTGCGCGTGGTGGTGTGAGGCAGTGCCGACAATGAGTGAGGCACGGGTCGGTCCACCCAACGAGTGAGGCACGGGTCGGTCACAATGAGTGAGGGCCGGGTCAGTCACCAACGGACCGTGTGGGTCACTGGATGTCACCAGTTTCGTAAAGTGTGAGGAGCTGCCTGTGTCGCGGCACCAGGGTCTAAACCTGCGACCGACGATCTAGGTACTCCCAGACATCGACTGGCATTCAAGGCTGTTGGCGAGTGGGTGCACCGGCAAGGCTGGGTGCTGGCGACGGGACAAGAACACGCACACGCACACACACACACACACAACACACACACAGAACACACATTTCAGGACGCTTTCACTTCACGGACGACTTCCCCTCTGGTGAGCGAGACAACTCTTCTCCCGCCCCCCCACCCTGAATGATCTGCTTGGCGTACCCTTGTCCTGTGTTTAGTTGTAAGTCAACACGCCGATAAGCATCTGCTCTCTGTCTCTTTCCTGTCATTTTGATTGATTTTGCCTGATTAACTATTCATTGTTGAGCTTTGGAATTTATTCACTTACTTACCTCAGGAAATAAAAAGTTCTTTTTATTTATTTATTTTATTATTAATAAATCATTTGTTGACTTCCAACCTGTCGTGTTTGTCGCTTTCTTCCATTGGTCTCGCATTGTCTGAACCTAGATAGACTGGTAGGTAAATTACCAAGATTTGACGCAAAAATAGTCAGCATGCACCAGCGGTTAAAAGCTCGACCCCTAATTAAGATCTCATCAGATTAGATTGGTGCTTGCCGAGGCGTGCCCCTGTTCAGGTACCAACATGATCTCTATGTTAAACGGCATAATTAGACGGTGGACACTGGAACTCTGGTTAACTGGGTGGCGTTCGTGGTTCAAAACAACCCACCAACCACAACGTTAATTTGTGGGTGGTGGCCCAGGTCCGGCTCTTCCGAGGACAACCGGGAGTTCATCCCCTGAGTGACAAACTGATGTCTCGGTAACTCGTGGCCGCAACGCAATATATATATATATATTATATATATATATATATATATATATACACACACCACATATGTATGTGTAAACATACCTGAGGTCAGCAAACGGCGAGAGGTAAAAATTACCTTGAAAGATTCACTTGTATCTTCCTGCTGAAATTGACAAAATCATGAATATACTCGGTGAGAATGGTTATCCTGAGCATTATAGTTAAGAAGATGCATACACAAGTTTCTAAACACGACAAGAGATCGGAGAATTGGCTCGGACAAATGTTCAGTCTATATAAGGATGCCCTGGAAAGGGCAATCATCAGGAAGGTTTGAAGTACAAATCAAACATATTGTATCCAACACTTTTCTGGCTGTGCAACCCGTGTAATCTTTACCTCTCACCATTTGCTGACGTCGGTCAACAGAAGATGTGCTAACCCACTCACAAACCAGCAATGTATTTACGAGTTTAAGTGCCGATGTGAAGCTCGGTACGTGGGCCGCACAAACACTAAGATTGGCTGATCGGATCAAACAACACGTCCCTTGGCGATTCAAAAAAGATTGTGAGGGTTAGAACACAACCAGTGCGAGCATGTAGAAATACCAGCAACCACCGCCATTGTTACTGCTTCATCTGCATTGCACAGCACTGGTTGCCAACCCTATTCTGTGCAGACCAGTACATATGGCAGAGATGTTCAGGATATTGAGCCGAGGTCGGGAGCTCATTTCATTACGTAGTTGGAAGCAACCTTCATCTTACCATCGATCAAGACTATGTCGTCAAAGGAATTTGTCGATCTCTGTGTTCTTTCAGCATGGAAAGATCAAGGGAAGTACGGTAACAAATGGTGAATGGACTTAGGGGAAACCCACGTACTTCCCTTGATCTTTCCATGCTGAAAGAGACACAGAGATCGTACAAATTCCTTTTGACGACATAGTCTTGGATCGATGGTAAGGATGAAGGTTGCTTCCAACATACGTAAATGAAATGAGCTCCGACCTCGGCTCAATATCCTGAACTAAGAAATGATCATACAAAAAACATAAAGGATTTCCAGGAGTCTGCAGATCATTTGATGAAATTATGAGCAATATGGCCTAAACACTGCCTTGGCGTACTCCCAGCCTTGATCGAGAAGGAGATGAAAAGTCGTTGAATCCGCGACTGTCATTCTTGGAGTGGAGAGTCCCAGTAATCCAGAGGATGCCTGGATCCATAGACACATTGCTGAACGCAGCAACCGGCAGCGATGCCAGACTTATCCATCAAGCTCGAAATACTTCCAGGAGCGCTCTGATCTCTTTGTCCACGATATGGAGGGACCTCCACCATTGTGTGGAGGGAAGCAACAGTCCAAAGCGAAGACTGCGGTCTAAATCCAATTGAGATCTAGGTGAGCGTTGAAAAAGAATATCTTATTCAGCTGTAATGATTATTCCAGACCTTGCTGTATACTGGAAGACAGCAAGTCTAATTGGGCTATCGATCAAGGGATCTGGTTTTTGCATCTTTTTATGTAATGCTTGTGTATTGCTCTTGATATTTCCAGTTTCCCAGCTGCATATAGGAGACAAGTTGTGAAGTCTTTAAAACGAACGAAAACAAATGCGAAGCTGAATGTGAAGGCAGGTCGGCACTTATGATCCGTTGAATATCGTGTCTGACACTCATTCTATAAGCCAATTCATTTGCAATCTCACGTAAGACGTTATAATTTTTGCCTCCACTATTCTGATTAGGACACTTGTGTGTTAGTGGAAACGGCTCTAATGAAGCTAAGGTGTGACCCAGATCCAGAAAAAATAAAGCGTTTCTTGAGAAATCTGCACTAAAGTAGAATTCAGTGGATTCAACATCCCAGACACCTCTCAACTCTCAAACATTTGGAAGTGCATTGCAGTTACTGATATTTTACATTTTGGTATATTTTTGCCACAGTACACTATGAATGTGTTAGCCAACTTTTCTCTGAATGCGAAAACTGACCAACAACTTGAATTTTGTTTTTAGTATCATTACAACCTTATAAATTTTACAATCTTGCAATTGACCTCCTTGGCATATTTGTTCTGAAGCCCCACCCATTCCTTTATACAGTCAACATTTGTTGGTCGAATTCTTCGGACCAGGGACTCACATCCAAAGCAACTTGAAACTAGACTGGCTGTAAACATCATGTGCGGGCGGGGTTCGATGAGGAACAAAGAAGAAAAAGGTTGTTCTTCCAGCCCTACTTTCACGGCTCTCTGCTTCTTCCATTGTATTGCTGTCCATACAGTTTTAAATAAGTATATTTTGTTCTCAACAAACATCCATCAGGAGAACAAAAACCTTGGCAAGCCAAATCATGGAGCCCTCTTTAATGAGCGATCCTCCACGTACTTCGCGCTCATCTGTGGAAGATACCAGAAACCGTGCCAACATCTACGAACTTGCCCGTGCTGTTGCAGCAAGTTCGACAGCCTTCTCGTGCCCCCTCTGTAAGTTTATGCATTCTATGCTACTATGGCCTGCTTGGTGGTTCATTTTTGTGCGTAGGCTGTGCTGCTATGCAATGCCCCCTTACCATAAGCTTGGTACGCATTTCTGCCGACCTAGAGAACAATCACTCAAACCATTCAACGGCCACGACAGAGCTTTAACTCAAGACCTTTGAATGATCATAACCAGCTCCTTAAATGTTTACGTACAAAGTCGACTTGTAGCGTGATCAAACATAGAGTGGATTAGGCATCATAAACAGAAAAAAGCGGAACCGTAGAAAATGTGGAACACACCAACGGCGGGTTTACATCAAATTGAGGAGCGCTTTAGATAAATGAGATTATTGGCAGACACACATGGTGACAAGATCGATACGAACCCCAACTCTCAGGAAGAAGAACGACTGGAAACAGAAAGACGGTAGGGTTGATGGGGTGGAAAGATTATCATTGTTTCTTGGACATGGGATGCCTCTGAGATTATTTAACACCTTCTTGCAAACTTGAAGAGCATGAGAATTGAAGGAGAATTGGAAGTTTGTTCCACATGTGGGACGAAAACAACACAACGAATGAGGAGTTAGCAGTGATTCTGGATTTGCGTTTCACCAGTAACGGGTGATGAGTGACCTGGTATTGTTTCTATCTTAGGGGGGGGGGGACAAGGAAAACACAAAGTGCAAGACCAGAGAAAGGATTTGTATAAGACAAAGAAACCACCGACCTTGTCGCATTGGGAATGACTAGCCCATGACTCAGTTCACACGAATCCATGATGGAGCCTCTTGTTTCCATGCTCAAGCTGAGCCACCGGTGTGAGGCAGTGAGCCACTCAGAGGGAGTACTCCATCATATCTGCAATGAAGTCTTTCAGTGAAAAAGGTTCATTGTGCCAAGGACTGATTCACAAGAAGATCCCAGCCTCGATTGCCTTGTGGAAGCCAACATTAAAGAGCGACTGTCAGGTAAGAGATGATCCCAGCAAAGAATCAAATAATGTAATTTTCCAGACGTCACGCGTATATTTTTATGAAATGGAATAGACTGGCCCAGAACACGGCTTAGGGGGCAGCCTTGACAGGGAGACTGCGTTATGCGGTGTACATGACCTTAAAAATTATACATGAGTACATCTCAGCATGTACATGAGGCCTTTAAAAACAACTTTGAGCTACGTAGAGAGGAAAGATGATGTATTTCTCGATGGCTGCGAGACTGCGTAGACATGCCGGTGCTCATATCCACGACAGACAGCACCTCACAATAGCAACTCACTTCTACTATAATACCGACTACAAGCAAGACAACCCGTCGCTTCCACTGCTGGGAGTTAAGGGAGTTGGGAGAAAAGGACGAGAGGCAGAGATGAGCGAGAACGAGGGGGCGGTTGAGGGAGGAAAACTAAGGAAGGAGGAGGGAGGGAAGCAATGAGAAAGGGATGGGATGGGAACGACGACAGAGGACGGGAAGACTAAGGTGAAGAGAGGGGAGAAGGAGGCGAAGGAAGCAAGGGGGGAGGGACCAGAAGAGGGAGACAGTACAGGATGAGTAGGGGAAATGAGTTACAGATGAGGTAGACAGCGACGACAGGAGGAGGGAAACCGAGGGAGAGAGGAGAGGAGGAAACGAGGCAGAGGAGGATATCCAGAGGGAGGCTCAGAGAAGGAAGAGGAGGAGAATGAGGGGAGAGGACGGGAAGGATGCGAGCGGAGAGGAGAGGGAAGGGACTGAAGAGAGGAGGAGAGACGCGAGAGGAGACAGAGAAGAACAGGGACAAGGAGGAGGCGGAGCGAATGACACGAGGGAGTAGGAAGTGATTCACGAGGGGAGTGGAAGCAGGACGAGAGGGATGAGGCGAAAAAAACACGGAGGTGAGAGAGGGAGGGAGGAACGAGGGGAGAGAGGGAGGGACGGGGACGAGGGAGGACGGAGGGAGAGGAACGAGGGGAAGGAGGGAGCGCGAGCGGAACGAGGCGAGAGCGAGGAGGAGAAGCGGAGGGGAAGAGGGAGGGAGGTGGAAGCGACGATGAGATCGAGGAGAGGAAGCGAGGGAGAGCGCAGAGGAGGCGGAAACGAGGAGAGGCGGAGGAAGGGAAACGAGGCAGAGAGAAAGGAGGGGCAAGACCGAGGGAGAGAGGAGGAGGAAGCGACCGGAGAGGAGAGAGGGGAAGCAGCTGAGAGAGCGAGTGAAGAGGGGAGTGAGGGAGGGAAGCGAACGAGAAGAGAAGAAGCGAGCAGCGAGGGCAGGGAGACGGGAGAACGAAGCGAGGAGAGGACGAGGCAGGGGAAGCACGGAAGGAGGAAGTGCGAGGACACGGGCTGAGTGGGGAGAGCGACGCCTCCAAACGTTGCCTAACTGACACTCGGAGGGCGGGTGCGACGGAAGGGGAGAACAGAAGAGCAGAGGAGCGAAAAAATATATTTGAGGATGCAGCTGGTTCGCCAAAAAGATAAATATTATGCTTAAGATCTGAAATATAATATATATAAAAATGATACTTATACACACACTGCACACCGCCCACATCCGAACCCCACACGCACAGCCTTCATTCCGTGCCACTCTTCCAGGCGTATTAACAACAATCGCCCCAGCAATTGCTGAACGCAAGGATAGAAAAGGTGTGTCTTTATCGCTATGGTCTCTAATTAAGTAACGGCTGATCTGCTCTTCGCCGTAATTGACTCTCACGTTAATACCCGAACCCCGATGGTCGCTCTCATCTCTCACCTTCGAGCTCCATGCTGATCTAAGTTCGCGAGCATGCGTTTTTGCAAACCCATCCTGAGATAAGAGAGGGGATGGGTTCCCCTAAGCGTCCATTCACCATCTTACCGCTACTTCCCTGATCTTCTCCAGCTGAAAGAACACACGACATCGTACCAATTAATCCCTCCATTTACGACATAAATTGGATCCACGTGGTCAAGATAAGGTTGCTTCCACACATCCTCTTAAATGAAACGACTGCGCACCTCGCTCAACATATCCTTACACTCTGCATTCTTACTTCATGCCACAGAGAGTTCGCAACAGGTGCCCTTGCAATTAGCAGATCAAAGATACAGTCCGCGACGTGCTGATATCCTGACATGCTCAGCCACTGTGTGTTTCACGGCCGCTCCTAACATCTATTCTTCGAGATCGCCAAGACTGTGTTAT
>CM068954.1:4377456-4391594 GCA_035128595.1 Eptatretus atami
GGAGATAAGAGAGATGTTTAATAAACAAACAGGACATTGACTATTATAAAATAGACAATGTGCCTTTAAGATCAGAAACTAACGATGACACAGAATGTTCAATTGTGCGAGGCCAGTGGCACACGACCAGTTAATAACTAGCTAGCCCGTCACTGTATTTGCATCATGTAAATGTTGTATTATCCGTTTAGTGCTATTGCGTTGTACATACAAGCATAGGCCTCACGTTTAAGTTGTGTGAATACGCGCCATGCTTTTGGATAACCAGGGAGGAATACAAATCGTATCGGTCCGTACTTGTCCTGTTTCCTCACAGTTCGCCGACCACATCTTCTGTGTCCTCGTATAGTAAGAGATCTACAGTTGGCATCATGGCAGGTGCGGATGTAGCTTGGGGGAATGGAAGGACTGGGGTTATCTTGCCAACCAATAAATAGAAAGTGATCCGACAGTTGTTCAGTTCCCTGTGTATTGGCATTATCCTTGCCCATCCAGTGGCAATGTTAAGTGGACAGTGATGAAAAGATTCAACGAATCTCGCTGCTGAGCTGCCACGTTACTTTTACTGTCCCGTCTGGACTGAAGAAAGGACTGATACATCAGTTCATAACTGGTGCTGTAAACTGATCGGGACGTAGCCATGGCAGAATAAAATTAAATAGCATTCCGCGCCTGGTTTTGGTGCGATCTAGCACTGCTACTACGTGTAATAAAAGATTTTCCCTTTCGCCGCCGTGATCCAGAAGATGTTGCGTTTCTTTGTTCTTCTTCTGAGCTACTGCAGAAATGCTTTCCTCAGATGATAAATCAAACACTACATGCACGCTGCTGGCTTGCTGATGTTTTCTCACCACGCAACTTGCTGATCTCGCAGTGTCTCTCTTCTTGCTTTGCGAGTTTTCACTCAATTCCTGCAATACGAACCAATGTCGTCCTTTTTTTCACGCTGACCTTCAAAAACGCCGATCTCTTCTATCTTGATCATCGTCAATGGCTGTTATGTGCAATACAAAGACATTGTCCAAAATCCCTGAAAGCTCATCTTTCCTCTTCCTGTCGCTGACTCCTTGTATCTTTTTTTTCAGGCCTCCATTCTTGTGAAGACGTCGTACTGATCCCAGAAGATATTCTTAGCCCTCGTTGTCATCCCGTGCTCGTCCCAATTTGTAGCATCATATGTGACCGTTTCCTTCATCACTGTCATTTAGCACATATGTTCTTCTGTATTGAAAATCAACAGCACCTTGAGCACCTCTCTCGTGAAGGAGCTTGCAAACTGAGATGATCTTCTGTGCCACAATAAGACAATCCCTCAGTCTTTCTTCCTAAAGTTAACTTGCATCTCATCCTGCATACAAGCAAACAATGGCAACAGCCAAACATCTGAATGGAATAACATCACAAATGATTACTCAACAGGCATCAAGAAAATAATACCAAGCTGTGTGTACAGCCAATGCCCTGCGATTTATAAAATGTGTTACAATATTATTGTGAGCTGTCGGTCGAATGTGGGTGCTGCTTTGCCTGTCAGGCTTCGGCAGGCTAGATGTGCTGTGCATTGGCGGGCTGTCTTTGGAGAGGGTACTCAAAAACAAAACTTAAAAATTAATAATATTGTATGTTCTATCTAATTTTCTTTGGTGTGTCACCAAAAAAATATATGGGTGGCATGCCCAAATGCCAGTAAACACAGCAGCCGCTTTGAAGCGGGCATACTGTGTATACCCTTTGGCTCGTTGAGCAAGTAGTAAATGTTGTGCTATCAAGTTTTAATTCTGGATAGGTGTTTTTGTATAGTGGCACGACAAATTTTCTGGCCGATATAAAATTTCAAACTTAATTTTTCATGTATCATTAGACACACCCTCAATATATATACTAATCTTTATAGTGTTTCGTTCGCGAACCGATCTCAGCGAGAGCAACTCATACAGCGGTCCATACCCAGTTATTTCCATGTATATACGTTCAGCACCCTCTTGTCGAGCGGGCAACGGGACAGGTTGGTTAAACTTCATAGCTCAGTCTGCTTAATATCTGCACTCATTCTATTCTTTTTTTTCAACTCTTCCACCTTATTCCTGAGGTAAATCGCCAGCCATGGCGCTCTTCTGCTTGTGAGATGGGTCTCCAGCGAAGGCAAGCAGACATTAAGCCGGAACACCTCTGCAGACGGCAGCCTGCTCAAATGCACATGCGGCGGTAATTCCACGTCCTTGTCAAACCCATTTCAAACTCTCCATTAACAATTAATCAATGCTTTCCTCAATCTCTGTCACAGATCATGGCGGCACCGTGCAATCACCCGCTCTGATAACCTGGAACACCATACCTCGATGGTGGCGGACCCGCGCGCTGGCCACGTGCTTAATGGCGGACCGGTCACTGTAACGGGGCATGTTCGATGGCCGAACAGACCCGCGTGCTGACCACGTGTAAATGGCGGAGTCGCGCGCAGCCGTGATACTTTATATCGTACAAACGGGGAACCGAATAACACACATTTCTGGTCAGATCTGCACATTGGGGTTACAATAAATCTTACCGAGGTCTTCGCTCATCACGATGGCACACAACTGCTGCCCGCGGACAGGGCAGAATCCTCCCGCACCTCCGCTCTACGCTGCTACCAGGCAGAGGCATGCTGTGATCCTGGATCCACGGGCCACGTGCAACCACGAGCAAGGCACATTGCCATCGCCAACGCGCGGTCGCCGGGGCATGGCACGGCGTTCCGTGCAAAGCGATTCATATCACGGGTGTCAAGGCGATTCCATGCACGGGGGTCGGTCAAGGGCGATCAATGTCACGGGGTTAGTGCAAGGCAGATTCATATCCATGGGGTTCGAGGAGACGATTCCGCAAGCTTGAAACTATCTTGCCGGCAAGTGAGTGGAAGCCATTTCGGCCAGCCCGGCTCGGCCGCACAGTGGCCGGGGCCCAACCAGAGCGCCCGATCGGGTGACACACATCGCTCTGGGTCGTCGACTTCCCGCCCCGCACAGGGTCGATGGAGAAGACGGGTCACGGAGCATGTGTGTTGAGACGTTCCAGCCCATCGTCCGTCTTCATTCTGCGGCCTCGTTCTGTCGGCTTGGATTTGACAACCTAACCCATCGCCTGCTGACTCGTCTTCTTCACCGCCTCGTCGTCTCTCTCCACCACTCGCGTGACTCCGCCCTTCTCTGCCCTTCTTTACCAATTCGCCTGCTGACTCCGCCTTCTTCACGGCCTCGTCGTCTCTCTACCTACTCGTTTTGACATCTGCCCTTCTCTGGCCCTTCTTTACCATTTCTCCTACCGCGACTCCGCCTTCTTCACACCATCGTCGTCTCTCTCCACCCATCGCTGTGACTCCGCCCTTCTCTGCCTTCTTTTACCCTTCGCCTGCTGACTTCCGTCTTCTTCACCCCTGTCTCTCTCTCCACCCAATCGCTGTTGACTCCGCCCTTCTCCTCCTTCTTTACACAATTCTCTGCTGACTCCGCCCTTCTTCCCACCTCGTCGGTCTCTCTCCAACCCATTGGCCTTCTGAACTCAAGCCAAGTCCTCACTTCTCGCCGACGGTCCGTCGTCTCACGTTCATTTTCTGGTACCGACGCCAGCTGCACGAAGTGCAGCGAAGCAACAGCCGAACGCCAGCTGTCAGGGAGGTATATTGCCCATCGGGCATCCCCCAAACGTCTGGTGCCGCGGTCGGGCATCGTGAAACTTTGAGAGACCATATCGCCTCATCTCCTCTCCTTTCTCTCTTTCATTACTCCTTTTCATCGGGTGCGCGTGGGCCTGGCGCCTGTCCTCGCTTAGTTAAGATCTATAAGAATTATATCGGATACTCCTCTGTGTTGCTTTTGTAAGCTTGCTTGTATATTGCTGCACCTTCACATTTTTCCTAAATCCCTGCATAGACAAAATAAACGAATTATGTGCCACATACCTTCCTCGCCTGCCTGGAATTAATCCTTTGTGAGATGTTCCCAGCACTCTTTTTGTCGTTCTTTCATTGATCCACGGCATGGTCGTATCCTACTTAGTCCGGCGACTCTTATTCCAACGATCCATCTGTCCTTTTAGCTAGCCGTTGTAACGTCCTTGGAGTGTCGCCTACGGCTGCATCTGATCTGAGGATCCGGTTCGACAGGCATACGCAAGGCGGTCCTCCGGTAATTAGTCACACTGATGAATTAGTAACCCATTAACCCATAGACTGGAGGACCCTAGGTCACGTGGTGGAAGTTATTTGGCATTCACAGTCAGTAGCCCGAACCGTCGCATCCACGGAATCATCCATGTGCACGCCTGCAATTCCCGGGAATCTGGTGGGAACTCCGAGATAACTCCCCCGGTGGGTCTTCTCACCTGAAACTGCTGGTCGACAATGTGTACATTATATATATATTATATATATAATATTATATTTATATTAATGATACGGCGGCGTAGTGGCGATCGCCTGTAATCGCGGCACTCGGTAGGCTTGGGTTGGAGGATTCTTGAGAGGAAGCTCTGCACTGGGCCGCGCTATGAGAGGTGTGGCGCAGCCGCAATTCATGGTGAAACACATCCTTATCCCTGTGTCGTAAGAGGCGACCAGGGTTGTGTCAGGAGGGCATCCGGCGAAAACCTATGCCAAATCATATGCGGATCATACGGATGATCTGGCTGTGGCGACCCCTACGGGAGCAGCCGAAAGACCGAACACAACATATATCATATATATAATATACATACTCGTATAAATGTGTATATACGAGGTCGCGAAAAAGTAACGGGACTGACACAGAAATTTTTATCCAAAAATATATGAAATACAAGCTTGTCCCCTTCAAAATGTTTCCCCAGTCTCACCACTTTCCATCCTCTTCTTCTCCACGCTTCGATGCACCCCGAAGGCTTTCTTATGGAATCCTCGGAGTTCCGTCTTCACGGCCTTTTTGATGGCCTCCACATCAGTAAATTTGGGTCCCCTTGACACCTCGCTTGACTTGGGGGGAATAGAAAAATCACAAGGGGCCAGTCTGGCCGATACGGGGGTTGCTCCTGAGTGGGCAGTTCCTCTCCCGAGAAACCTGTCGGATGCCAGCGGCACTGTGAGAGGGGCGTTGTCAATGGCTGGAATACCCAGCATATTCGAATTCATGGATTATCGCCAGTAATGAACCTCTCCCGAGCAGGTCTGGATCTTCCTCGAGGCGCTCGATAATGTCTTGACAACAGTGACTCTCTTGCTTTCTGGTCCTCGGCACACTTGGGAATCTTTGGCGCACGACCGCCCCATCGAGATTTTCTGATGATGCTCCAGAAGTGTCGCTGTATGCAAGGTCGTCAGCAACATCCACACCATGAGTCGAAATCGTACCGTGGCACCATCTGGCTTCACATGCTGATGGTGTCCACCGTCTTGGCTCGTTGAATGGCCTTTTCCAACCATGGATCGTCTTCAACCTCCTCCCGTCCCTTCTGACTACCTCTTGTGCCATTCAATGCATCGTGTATGTGACTTGTTTCTTCCGTAGACTTTCGCAGCATTTCAAACATTCGGAAGGGTGTTTTGCCAAGCTTGGGCAAGCAAACTCAGATTGCTCTCTGCTGCACGCTCATAGCGCGACGACTCAAACTAGCACAACGTGTACAGCACGCCGTGAAAACAATCAACACCTACGCGCAGTCAACCATCACCAATCATTATATATTATATATATAATATAATATATATATATATATATATATATATGTA
Source organism: Eptatretus atami (assembly GCA_035128595.1). NCBI lineage: Eukaryota > Metazoa > Chordata > Myxini > Myxiniformes > Myxinidae > Eptatretus > Eptatretus atami. The sequence goes on from CM068954.1 coordinate 4,383,197, forward strand.
TTATATAGCGGCGTGCGCCTGTAATCCAGCTACTCGAGGCTTGCGGTTGGAGATCGCTTGAGGACGGGTGCACTGCGCGGCCGTGCTAATGAAGGGGTAGGGCGCCCTGGAATCATGGCGAAACCCAATCTATATCCCTGTGTGTTAGAGGCGACAGGGTTGCGTCAGGAAGGGCATCGGCGTAAAACCTGTGCAAAATAGTATGCTGGATCATAACGGATGATTGCTGTGGCGACCCTAACGGGAGCAGCCGAAAGACGAACATAACATATTATATATTATTTTATATATAATATATATATATAGTATATATATATACATGGGGAGAACAAGTACTTTGATACCTGCCGATTTGCAGGTTTTCCCACTTAACACACGCACGTAGAGGTCTGTAATTTTTATCATAGGGTACACTTCAACTGTGAAAGACGGAATCTAAAACAAAAATCCTGAAAATCCAATTGTATGATTTTATAAATAATTATTTCATTTTATGCATGAAATAACAGTATTCTGCATACATCAGAAAACAGAAACTAATATTTGTAAGAAACTTTGTTGCAATAGAAGAGATCAGACGTTTCCTATAGTTCTTAACCAGGTTTGCAGCAGACTGCAGCAGTGGTTTTTCGGCCCACTCCTCCATACAGATCTTCTCAGATCCTTCAGGTTTCGGGCTGTCCGTGGGCAACACAGAACTTTAGCTCCCTCCAAAATTTCTATGGGTTCAAGGTCAGGAGACTGGCCGAGGCCACTCCAGGAACCTTGAAGATACTTCTTAGCGGGCCACTCCTTAGTTCCCTCGGCTGTGTGTTTCGGGGTCGTTGTCATGCGGGAAGACCCAGCCACGCCCATCTGCACATGCTCTTGTTGAGGCGAGGAGGTTGTTGGCCAAGACTCGCGATACATGGCCCCATCATCCTCCCTCAATAACGGTGCAGTCTCCTGTCGGCCTTATTGCAGAAAGCATCCCAAAGAAGATGTTCCACCTCATAGCTTCACGGTTGGAATGGTGTTCTTGGGGTTTACTCATCTTCTTCTCTCCCAAACCGGCGGTGCGATTTAACCTAAAAGCTCTATTTTGGTCTCATCAGACCACATGACCTTCTCCATTCATCTCTGGATCATCCAGATGGTCATTGGCAAACTTCGACGGGCCTGGACATGCGCTGGCTTCGAAGCAGAGGGACGTTGCGTGCGCTGGCAGATTTTATCATGTACGGGCCGTAGTGGTGTTACTTATGGTTTTCTTTGATACTGTGTGGTCCAGCTCTCTTCCATGGTCATTTGACCAGGTCCTGCCGTGTAGTTCTGGTGATTCCCTCACTTTCTCATGATCATTGAGGCTCAACGAGGTGAGATCTGCATGGAGCCCAGACAAAGGGAGATTGACTGTAATCTTGACTTCTTCCATTTTCTAATAATTGCGCCAAACTAGTTGTTGCCTTCTCTCACCAAGCTGCTTGCTAATTGTCCTGTAGCCCACCCCACGCCTTGTGCAAGTCTAACATCTTTGTCCTGATGTCCTAGACAGCTCTCGGTCTTGCCATTGTGGAGAGGTTGGAGTCTGATTGATTGAGTGTGAAGCTGTCCTTTTATGCAGAATAACGAGTTCAAACAGGTGCAGTTAATACAGGAATAGTGGAGAAATGGGAGGGCTCTTAAAGACAACAACTACAGGTCTGTGAGAGCCGGAATTCTTACTGGTTGTAGGTGATCAAATACTTATTTCATGCAATTAAATGCAAATTCATTATTTAAAAAATCATACATGCCGATGTTCAGATTTTTGTTTAGATTCCGTCTTTCACCAGTTGAAGTGTACACTATGATAAAAATTACAGACGCTCTACTTTTGTTAATTGGAAACCTCTGCAAAATCGGCAGTGTAATCAAATACTGTTCTCCCCACTGTATACTAATATATATATATATATATATATAATATATAATATATATATATATATATAGTATATATATATATATATATTGCTGGGAATGTTGCGACCAAGACTGTGTACGCAACCCGTTCATTCAAGTTGTGTAAGTGGACGCATATACAGAGGCTCGTCCCGTTACTTTTTAGACGGGGGTGACAAACACTGGTGTCTCGGTACCGTCGGCCGCAACAACTGGTGTCGGGAGTGGGATATTTTTCGAACCCCCCTTGATCAAAATTCGTGTCAAGTAGTCGACCTTGGTGCGCTTCACGCACCTCAAAATTCAGAGCGGTTAGAACAAAATTTAGTTAAATTTATTGGGACGGACACTGGCGGACCAACACGGGCAGGTTCCAGTGGGCATGTAGATGATGTAAATATGGATACGGAATTGACCAGGACCGTGCATGAAGTCACAATAGAGGGTGAAGAGGAAGAATGGGAGAGATGGAAAATAACCCCCACCCTCGGCTCAGGGAAATGCGAGCGCCGATAGTGCAGAACGCCGGGTTATCGCCACCAGTGCAGCCCGAGAATGACATGATGTTGTTCATGATTAATGGCACAAATGAAAATGACAACGGAAGAAAAACAACAGAAAATTGACAGATGAGAGAAGAAACCAACATCAGAATGGACGTGAGGTGCAGAAAATGGAAGAAAACAACAGAAAAATTGACAGGATGAGAAGAAAACAACATCAGAATGGAAGCGATGAGCAGAAAAATGGACGAAAACAGCAGAAAAATTGACGTGATGGGCCGATGAAATAAAAATGGAGATGAGTGAAGCGATGGGCAAGAGAAATGGCGGTGGTACGAGAGAGGTAAGGGAGTGTCGGATCGGTGTCCGGGAAGAGATGAGGGAGAGCGAGGCCAGACTGATGGGGGAGATTGGGAACATAAGAAGGAGTAGAAGGACTGACGATAGGAACAGAATGAGTTGAAGGAACAAATGGAGGACAACACAGGGCGATAAAGGAGTTAAGGGCCGCCGAGAAGGAGACAACAAGAGAGATGACTGCAATTAAAAAAGAATGTAAAATGGCACACGAGGAACTGACGAAGAGAGTATAGGAGGTGACACGGACGATGGGAACAAAGAACGGGAAATGAAAACACAAATAGAACCAACGAAGGTGACATTAGAGGGGGAAATACAGGGGGTGCATCGGGAATTTACAAAGGTTGATGAGGTAGGAAGGAAAGAACTGAAATAAAGCAAAACAGGTAGAAACAGGTGGAGTGTAAAGGAGGAGATTATTGAATGCAAGACGTGTTATATTTACAGCGTGACAAGAGTGCTCGAAGAACGGGAGGAGGTGAGTACAACGAAAGTGAGTCGGGCAAGACCGTGCACGTGCATGATGCGATTGGGTGTTGTGTCGGGCTTGGGGGGGAATAAAGGACCCGGGGTTTCTTGAGTGCCCAATGTGCCCAATGTGCCGGAGTATGGCGGAGTGCATGTAACATAACGTGGATGAGTGCACACGAAAGAGTGGGACACGGATTGACCCTCGGGAGTAGTGGTTAGTGTAGTGGACCGGAGGGGCGAGCCTCCTGAGCGGGACAGAGTTGTATTGGAATGGCGCTGGCTCACGCGTCTTTGCGTACGAGGTACGGGAGTGTGCGTGGTCCGTGCTTTGCAAACCGCCAAGCACAGACGGTGGCGTGATGTGTTTGATATTTTCAGGGGAGCCGGCGTTGAAACGATCTGCGCCGGGTACAATATCAGAGTGCGGATGGCTAAAATGGGAAGCAAATTGAGGGATTGAATGAATTCGGAAAAAATATTTCCCCACGTGAGTCCGTGGACAGGGCCCCACGTGCTGCAACAACGAGTGGCTCTCGCGAAGCACGCGGCACGAATTGAACTGTCGACGTCACCGCCGGCTCGCGTGGCAGGCCGTGTGCGAGTGACGTCAGCGGGAATCTCGTCGGCGGCACGAATGGCGACTGTGTGAAACACGGAGGACCATGTGGGAAATTGCCCAAAAGCCAGTGCAAATATTGAATGCGATTAGCCCTCATGAATCGGCAAAACAGAAGGGGCGAGTGTGCTTGTCGACCACTGCCTGGAGGTGCAAGGGCCGCAAGCTTACAATCGAGTACACGAAGCCCGGCCAGGATGTAGCGAACATCCTCGCCCGGGGCAAAGCATTAGTTATGGGAAGGGTTAGCGTTAGATAGACCGGCCTCATGGGCGCATTACGAGCAGTCCTCCATGGGGCCGGGAACATCAATTAGGGAAATTTATGTTAAGAATTGAAATGGATTAAAGACATGGACAGACATGGAACGTGTCGTGGGGGCGTGGCTAGCGGTAGAGTTAAATGGAATGTGCGTAGAAAAGGAAGACGAGGGTGCCACGAGCTAGTTAGGGGAAATGAGTTAGGTGATGCTGTCAGTGAGTGAAATGTGTTGGTGTGGGAGATGAAATTATGAGTGTGAGGGCAGGGCAATGGCCGGTATGAAGTGTGAGGAATGGAATGCGTGGCGTGAAGGATTGAATGGGGGGAGTGATCCCACCAAGAAACCCGGGGGTGAGTTTATAGTTAGATGAGGGATTAGGTAAATTTAGCACATGGATTCATTATGCGGTTGGTGCTGATTGTGGAAAGTTTTTTTTTTAAATTTTGTGTGTGTGGGGTGCAGGAGATGAATGAACTGGCTCGGGAGTGTGGCTTGTAGTGTAGTGTTCGGATGAAGCGGCACTCTGGGCGCTGGGGGCTCGTCGGCCAGGTGAGGCCATAGGTAGGTCCAGGGGGCCAGTAGTTTATTAGTGGACGCAGGTACCGAGGGGGGGCCTGGCGTGCCAGTGTCGTGGTTCAGTGGGACCGGGTGGCCCGAGCAGCGGGACCGGGGCGCCAAAATGCCAAGTGGGCATCGAGGTGGGGGGGGTGGGGAGTGCCAGTGAGGACATCCCCATGTTAGGGTGAGGAGAGGCAAGCTCGGCAGGCAGCTCAGCGTCCGGGGGTGCTAATGGTGACGTAATGCAGGTGGGCAGAACCTGCTAGTGGAGCCACTACCCAGCCACAAAATTGTGCGATGGCACAGAAAGAAAATTTGGTGGGCAAGGCCAAATTGTAAGAGCACCAACACATAGCGATGGGAATTTGGGTTTTCAGAACCCCATAGTTTAACAAATGCCTTTTGGCACGGTATAACCCCGGAGACAGTTTAAAAGTGTAGCAATATTAGCGCAGTTCGTATTGATGACGACCCCTTCGCACCATCCAACTGTCGGGATGAGCGCTGGTTGTGGACTTGCCTCCTGTTGGACTTGAGAAAGAGACGTGTCCACGATGTCGGTGTAAGATTGCATGTAGTTCTGCTTTCCTTTCCATGGAACCTTGGGGGAGATTGGGTACGAATTGGGGCAATGGGGATAGTGGATATAGGAGACGAGACATAGCGACGAATTGTAAAAAGAGGGGGGCTGGGGGTCGTGGATATGGGAAAGACGGATGGGTGCGGATGAGTAGGGCCAACCTCGAGCTCTCTCTCTCTCTCCGCGGCACCGCGCCACTGCCCCAGGTATGTGCACACCAGGGACCGGCCAGACGTGGTGTTTGGCATTACCGCGGTTTACCTTTTTCTTTTCGTGCTGTTTGCTGTTTGCCTTGCTGTTTTGCTTTGTCTGCCACTGCCCAGGACCATCAAGGCTGTTCTGCATCAAGGCATCGGTCACCTTGCTGATCATCTGTTCTGCATCGAGGCATCATTCACCTTACTTCACCATTTGCTCCGTGACCTGTGTTCCACCCCCACCTGTTCTGTGGACTGCTACTTCGCTGCAGCCTCATGCCAGGTGACATCGTTCCAGTTTCATGGTGTTTTTTGTTTGTTTGTTTGTTTGAATTGCATTTACTGCAGCAGCATGCTACCACAACTTATGGCTGCCCTTTGTTGCAGCCCCTTTGTATCAGCTCATACCAGCTTCATAGCAGCTTCACACCGCTTCATACCAGCTCATACCAGCTCCCTACCAGCTCATAGCAGCTTCACACCAAGCTTCATACAAGCCACCGTACCAGGCTCATGCCACTTTGGCTTCACCTTTGCCACAAATTCCCATGACCATGAATGCAGCTCGGTGGAGGAAGTGGCTCTGTTCTTGTTGCTGCTTATTCTTGAACATTTTTTATTTAAGAAGGCCACAACGTTTATGGCCTGTATGCCAGTCACTGGCCTGCCGATTTATTTTGTTAGGTGTGCTGGTGGAAGAGCATAAAGGTGGCAAGAATCAGCAGGTGTTCTCCCCCCCCCCCTCTCCACAAATTTTCTTCTAAATTTCTGCAGGTCCTGGGTCAGAAATTGTATATAGTTGTATAGTGTGTAGATTATTAAAGCCCACCGGTTTATGTGTTTGTAGTTTCAAAAATTCCCATCGGCAATTTCGGTGAAGCATAAGTTTTCTCGTGTGAGTCAGTTCGTAGTTCCCACGCATCAGGTGGGACATATGCTTAGTTTAAATTGTCGCAACACACCAAAGGGTAGAGTTAAATTATCGTACCAGGTAGGGGGTAACTTACCACCTGCATGTCACACGGTAGTGCTAACTTTAATTACAATGTTGTAATTTTTTTTTTAACTGATGTCACCAGCTGTTGGCCGACTCGGGACGAGTCTGGGATAGGGAAAGGGGTAGTGTAACGGATTTCAGAATCCGGTCTGATGAATGCATCCACACATCAGGGCCTTAGACAGTTATTTCCTAAATGCATGTCCAGATTAGCCCCATCCCCATGTCTAATGGATTTTAAATGTGAATGCGTTGAGAAGGGTAAAGAATAGATCCCCTCTCTTATGGGAAGCTTTTTTCTTTACGACGAACCATTTATACGCATGTTTCTTTTCGCGAGCGCTGATGGCTGCCTTCTTTTTTTCTTCAGCAATGTTTACACTTTCTTTCACGAACGCTGAGGCCCGCCCTTTTTCGAGCGCACGGGTTGTCATGGTAACGGTGCGCAAGTTGGGCGGGGTGAGCTTGGGGGACTCTGCACCCGCCGAGACGGGCCACATATATAAAGATTGGAGGTCCGTTCTAAAGAAAAGGAAGCGCCGGGCGAACCAGAAAGAAAGCAATCGAGGAAGCATGCGAGCGTAAAGAGAGTGAGGAAGCGCGCGAAGGGAAGAAGAGTGAGCAAGAAGTGGGCAAGCGAGCCAGGGTGCGAGCGAGGAGCGAGCAAGTGAGGCGTGTGGGTGTCTGACCAGTGCCAACAACGAGACAATTCGTCCTTTCCGAGTGCTTGAGCCAAGCGAGCGTGTGGGTGCGGCGTGTGGGTGTGAGCAGTGCCGACAATGAGTGAGGCACGGGTCGGTCACCAACGAGTGAGGCACGGGTCGGTCACAATGAGTGAGGGCGGGTCAGTCACCAACGGACCGTGTGGGTCACTGGATGTCACCAGTTTCGTAAAGTGTAGGAAGCTGCCTGTGTCGCGGCACCCAGGGTCCTAAACCTGCGACCGACGATCTCAGGTACTCCCAGACATCGACTGGCATTCAAGGCTGTTGGCCGAGTGGGTGCACCGGCAAGGCTGGGTGCTGGCGACGGGACAAGAACACGCACACCCACACACAACACACACAACACACATCACACAATTTCAGGACGCTTTCACTTCACGGACGACTTCCCTCTGGTGAGCGAGACAACTCTTCTCCCCCCCCCCCCACCCTGAATGATCTGCTGGGCTACCCTTGTCCTGTGTTTAGTTGTAAGTCAAACCCCGATAAGCATCTGCTCTCGGCTCTGTCTCTTTCCTGTCATTTTGATTGATTTTGCCTGATTAACTATTCATTTTTCGATTGCCTTTGGAATTTATTCACTTACTTACCTCAGGAAATAAAAAGTTCTTTTTATTTATTTATTTTATTATTAATAAATCATTTGTTTGACTTCCAACCTGTCCGTGTTTGTCCTTTCTTCCATTGGTCTCGCATTGTCTGAACCTAGATAGACTGGTAGGTAAATTACCACAGATTTGACGCAAAAATAGTCAGCATGCACCCAGCGGTTAAAAGCCGTCGCCCTAATTAGATCTCATCAGATTAGTTGGTGCTTGCCGAGGGCGTGCCCCTGTTCAGGTACCAACATGATCTCTAGTTAAACGGCATAATTAGACGGTGGACACTGGAACTCGGTTAACTGGGTGGCGTTCGTGGTTCCAAAACAACCCACCAACACAACGTTAATTTGTGGGTGGTGGCCCAGGTCCGGCTCTTCCGAGGACAACCGGGAGTTCATCCCCTGAGTGACAAACTGATGTCTCGGTACTCGTGGCCGCAACATACACGAACGCCACCCAGTTAACCACGAGTTCCAGTGTCCACCGTCTAATTATGCCGTTTAACTAGAGATCATGTGGTTACCTGAACAGGGAGCACGCCCTCGGCAAAGCACCAATCTAATCTTGATGAGATCTTAATTAGGGCGGCCGAGCGTTTTAACCGCTG
>CM068954.1:4400226-4417037 GCA_035128595.1 Eptatretus atami
TCGTTGGGAATAAAGTCCCGGCTAAGTTAGGATACGGACCATGCTGGATCAATGAAAGAACAGACAAAAAGATGCTGGGAACATCTCCACAAAGGATTAATTCCAGGCAGGCGAGGAAGGTTATGTGGCACAGTGAATGTCGTTTATTGTTGTCTATAGCAGGGATAGGAAGAAATGTGAGAGGTGCAGCAATATACAAGCAACTTACAAAAGCAGACACAGAGCAGAGTTATCCCGATATAATTCTTATACGATCTTAACTTAAGCGAGGACAGGCGCCAGGCCACACGCGCACCCCGATGAAAAGGAGTTAATGAAGAGAGAAAGGAGAGGAGATGAGGCGAATGGTCTCTCAATACCTTTCACGATTGCCCGACCGCGCCACCAATACGTTTTGGGGGGATGCTCCGATGGGCAATACCTCCCTGACAGCTGGCGTGTCGTCTGTTGCTTCGTGGCACTTCGTGCAGCTGGCGTCGGTCCAGAAAATGAGACACGACCGTCGGGCGAGAAGTGAGGGACTTGGGTGGAGTCAGAAGCCAATGGGTGGAGAGAGACGACGAGGTGGTGAAGAAGGCGGAGTCAGCAGGAGAATTGGTAAAGAAGGGCAGAGAAGGGCAGAGTCAAAAGCGAGTAGGTAGAGAGACGACGAGGCGGTGAAGAAGGCGGAGTCAGCAGGCGAATTGGTAAAGAAGGGCAGAGAAGGGCGGAGTCAACAGCGAGTGGGTGGAGAGAGACGACGAGGCGGTGAAGAAGACGGAGTCAGCAGGAGAAATTGGTTAAGAAGGCAGAGAAGGCAGAGTCAAAAGCGAGTAGGTAGAGAGACGACGAGGCGGTGAAGAAGCGGAGTCAGCAGGCGAATTGGTAAAGAAGGCAGGAAGGGCGAGTCAACAGCGAGTGGGTGGAGAGAGACGACGAGGCGGTGAAGAAGACGGAGTCAGCAGGCGAATGGGTAGGTTGTCAATCCCAAGCCAGACAGAACGAGCCGACAGGAATGAAGACAGGACCGATGGGCAGGAACGTCAACACACATGGCTCCGTGACCCGTCCTTCCATCGACCCCGTGGTGCGGGGCGGGAGCGACGACCCGAAGCGATGTGTCGTCACCCGAATCGGGCGCTCTGGTTGGGCCCCGGCCACTGTGCGGCCCAGCCGTGCTGGCCGGAAATGGCTCCACTCCACTTCCGGCAAGATAGTTTCAAGCTGCGGAATCGTCTCGCTCCGAACCCCATGATATGAATCGCCTTGCACTGAACCCCGTGACATGAATCGCCTTGGACCGAACCCCGTGACATGAATCGCCTTGGACCGAACCCCGTGATATGAATCGCTTTGCACCGAACGCCGTGCCATGCCCCGGCGACCCGCGGTTGGCGATGGTCAATGTGCCTGCTCTGTGGTGTGCCACGTGGCCCGTGTGATCCAGGATCACAGCATGCCTCTGCCTGGTAGCAGCTGCAGAGGCGGAGGTGCGGGAGGATGTCTGCCGTCCGCGGGAGACAGTTGTGGCCATCGTGATGAGCGAAGACCTACGGTAAGATGATATTGTAACCCCATGTGCAGACCTGACCAAAGATGTGTGTTATTCGTTCCCCGTTCTGTACGATGATAAAGTATCACGGCTGCGCGCGACTCCGCCATTGTACACGTGGTCAGCACGCGGGTCTGTCGGCCATCGAACATGCCCCGTACAGTGAGCGCGGGTCCGCCATTAAGCACGTGGCCAGCGCGCGGGTCCGCCCACCATCGAGTATGGTGTTCGCGGTTATCAGAGGCGGTGGGATGCACGGTGCCAGCCATGATCTGTGACAGGAAATTGAGGGAAAGGATTGGATATAATTGTTAATGGAGAGTTTGGAAATGGGTTGGAAAGGGCGCGGTTGGAAATTACCGCTGCATGTGCATTTGGCAGGCTGCGATTTCTGCAGAGGGGTGTCCGGCTTAATGTCTGCTTGGCCTTCGCTGAGGACCCATCTCACAGCGAAGAGCGCACATGGCTGGGATTTACCTCAGGAATAAGAGTGGAAGAGTTGAAAAAAGAATAGGAATGAGTGCAGATATTTAATCAGACCGAGCTATGAAGTTTACACAACGCATTGTCCCGTTGGCCCGCTCGACAAGGGAAGGGTCTGTCTGAACGTATATTAATGGAATAACTGTCTATGGACCGCTGTATGATGGTTGCTCTCGCTTTGGAGGGATGCGGTTCGCAGAACCGAAACACTATAAAGATTATATATATATTAGGGTGTGTCTAATGACTACATGAAAAATTTAAGTTTGATATTTTATATCGCCAGTAAAATTTGTGTGCCACTTTATACAAAAACACCATATCCAAATTAAAACTTGATAGCACAACATTTACTACTTGCTCAACGAGACCAAAGGGATACACAGTTGCCTCAAAGCCGGTCACTGCTGTGTTTACTGGCATTGTGGCCAGTGGCCACCCATAATTTTTTTTGGTGACACACCAAAGCAAAATAGATAAAACATAAATATTATTAATTTTAAGTTTTGTTTTTGAGTTACCCTCTCCAAAGACAGCCCTGCACAATGCACAGCACATCTAGCCTGCAAGCCTGACAGTGCAAAGCAGCACCAACATTCGACCGACCGCTCACAATAAATTGTAACACAATTTTATATCGCAGGCATTGGCTACAGCATACAGCTTTGTATTATTATCTTGACTGCCTGTTGATGTAATCTTTGTGATGCTTATTCCATTCAATGTTTGGCTGTTTGCCATTTTGCTTTGTTTGCAGAAAATGGCGAAATGTAACTAGGAAAAAACTGAGATTTTGTTGATGTGGCACAGAAATCACTTCAGTTGTGCTAAGCTACCTTCACGAGGAGAGTGCTCAAGGTGCTGTTTGATTTTCATATACAGAAAGACATAGTCTAAATGACAGTGTGAAGAAACGGTCACAAAGATCCTACAAATTTGGGAACGAGCACGGATACCAACGAGGCTAAGAATCATCTCTGGGATCAGCTACGACGTCTTCACAAGGAATGGCAGCCTGAAAAAAAAATCACAAGGAAGTCAGCCGACAGAAGAGGGAAAGCATGATGCTTTCAGGGATTCTTTGGACAATGTCTTTGATATTGCACATGAACAGGCCATGACGATGATCAAGATAGAAGAGGATCGGCAGTTTTTGAAGGCTCAGCGTGAAAAAAGACGACATGTTCGATTGCAGGAATTGACGTGAAACTCGCAAAGCAAGAAGAGAGCACTGGCGAGATCAGCAGCAGTTGCAGTGCGTGAGGAACAACTCATCGCAAGCTCAGCAGCAGTGACAGATGTTGTAGTGTTTGATTCATCATCTGAGGAAACAGCATTATCTGCAGATAGCTCAGAAGAAGAACCAAAGAAACCTTCAACATCTTCTGATCACGGCGGCGAAAAGGGAAAAATCTCTGTAGTTACACGTAAGTGCGCAGCAGTGCAAGATCGCACCAAAACCAGCAGCAGGAATGCTATTTATATTTTTTCTGCCATGCTACGTCCGATCAGTTTACAGCACCAGTTAGTGAACTGATGATCAGTCTCTCTCAGTCCAACGAGCAAGAAAAGTTTAACGTGCAGCTCTAGCAGCCGAGATCTGTGAATCTTTTCATCCACTCGTTCCACTAACATTGCACTGGGATGCAAGATAATGCCCAATTACACAGGAACTGAACAACTGTCGTGGATCGACTTCCTATTATGGTGTCTGGCAAGGAGGTAACCAAGCTTCTTCCATCCCCAAGCTACATTCCGGCACTGCTGCCATTATGGCAGAGGCCTGTATGGCTGAGATAAGAGGCTGGGAACTGAGAAACAAATTGTGGCCTTATGTTTTACACAACAGCAAGTAATACAGGTATAAAGGGTGGCGTTTGCATAAAACTCGAAACAAAGTTAGGAAAGGATCTTCTGAACCTTGCCTGTCGACATCACGTGTCTGAAATGTTTGGGAAAAGTTTTTTCACTGTATAGTTTATAGGTCTCCAAAAATCGAAATCTTCAGTCATTTCCGTGATTTCTGGCCAAACATTGATCAATCAAAGTATCGCACAGCTTTGATGATGTAGATGCATCAGAGCATGTAGATGATATTCGAGAAAGTTATTGTTACTGGCTGGGTGTCGCCACCAACGACCGCTCTAACGGAGCGCGAAGTCGAGTCGCCGACATCCCCGGAATAAGATCGCCGCCGGATAACTCCGAGCGACGGGTCCTTGTACAAGAACCGAAATCGCCAATCGGCAGATCACGTGGGTAGGGTTGATTGCCAATCTTCAATGTACCTAAATACCCACGTATCCAACTACCGGGGTATTCCACCTCGACGATCTCGTACGGAACAAACCGCCGAGGCAGCTTGTCGTGCGCGATTCCGAGCGGCTAATCGCCGAGAACCGTCGGTCCAAATGTCCCCCTATTACGGCAAACCAACGGCTTTCTAACTCCCAACACACCAAATGTTCAGTCATGGGGAATGGACGAAGCGAGCAGTTTACATTTACACAAGGACATTTATTATAATGAAACACGTATGCAATTAACAAGCAACAAATAACTACAACCGTCTATAAGCAATATTAATGTACAGTCACTTACACAGTTTTACTTACGGGACTCGGCGCCACAAACATTCATTCGAAGAAAAGCAGGAAAAGACCCATCAAAGGCAATGGTCAGACTGGACCTCTTGGGTCTTTATGGCGGGACTGGCAGACCGAACGATCCCACGAGACCGTTGCAGGTTACCTGCACCCTCGTGGTGTCTGCTTGGGCGACCCACGATGCTCCTTCCCACAGCAGCTAGCGAGCCGCGGTCGAGCTCGGGCCTTCCGTGTGGCAGGCGAGCTCTCTCCGGCTCTCTCCACACGAACGCGCCTGGGCGACCCGCGATGCTCCTTCCCACGGCAGCTAGCGTAGCCCGGTCGAGCTCGAGCCTTCCGTGTGGCAGGCAGCTCTCTCCGGCTCTCTCCACACGAACGCGCGTTTGCGCGACACAGCAGGCAAGCGCCTCCAGCTCGCGTCTCCTTCGCGACGCCCGACTTCCACGCAGCTCCTTGGCTTCTGGGTTCCTCCCGACTCCCCCAACTGCCGAAGCAAAAAGCTTACTCCTCCCACGGGACTCAGCACACAACTCGCCACGGGACTCCCACGAGCTCTTTTGGATCCTTCTCACGGGACTTCCACGAACTCTTTCCACCAACTCTTTTTGGATTCTCTCTACGGAACTTGCACGAGCTCTTTTGGATCCCTGAACAAAGAAAAGATGTCCTCTTTATCCTTTGCAACCCCTCCCCCTCACCCGGCGTGACTCATGCCCTCGTGATCCACCCCCCGCTCAACCACGGTGGGAGGGATGTTGACGTCACCGCAGGTTGTTCTTCCTCTTCGCAGAAGAGGGGGAGGACTCTCCATTGTTTCTTCCCTAACTATTAAACTGATCCGCAGCGCATCTAATCGATTTCAAAACATTAAACAATGGAAGTGCTATCTAGGGACAAGCACTTATCGACATAGCTGACTAAGGAACCTGTATGTTGTGTGCGATTGAATTCCAAATTCGTAACAGTATCATCACCTTTGCCATGCAGCAACTGAATACTAAGCACCCCAGAGATGACGACGAAGAGCTCTTGCATTAACAGTCATCTTCCTAGGAGCTACTCCACCAAAGGGAATTAGTTCAGGTACCCAGGGCAGTTCACCGTGCGCGTTGGATGGCACGTGCCATTTATGCCATCAAGATGTGGCTTTTCAGAGATCAGTTCCACATCCAACAGTGCCAGAGCACAACGAGGCATCTGTACAATCACACTCTCGCATGGTGTGGAAGCACTTACTTCGAGTGTCACTTTTTGTGACCACTACCTATGTTAAATACTGGTTCACCTGTCCATCAGCCGGCGAACCCCAAGGAATGATCTTCAATTCTTGAAAGGCATGCTAGCTACCCAGACAAGAAGTCTCAAATGCTGCTTTGACTGCATTTTCCAGACACCTGTGGTATTTGTCAGAGACCTTGATGTGCCTCAGCCTTTTCTGTGACTCCGTCACTGTCGATGAAAAGCGCTGCATGGTCCACAACATGCACAATAACCGGGATCTGATGAACCCCCAAAACTTCCTCCATAAAGATCCATACTATATGCACTACCCGACTTCGTTACCACTTCCACCATCAAGCTGCTCCAGATCCTGGGACTGGATGAAACCTTTCTTGAAGAAGACCCACAACAATGGAGCAAACAAATCATACAATGAGGCAACAAATATCATTTCTGCCCTACGAGTGACAAATGATTTGGCAGAGAGAGGAGTCGCTCTTATGCAGTCCTTCAATGAAGCCCTGGTCCGCAATGAGGAAGAAAACAATTTGTACTACAAAATGGAGTACCACAGAAACAAATTCCCAAAATCAGTGAAGGCCACTGAAGGGAATGATAACTTAATCAGTGATTGTTTTTTTTTTTTTTTTTATGTCATTTTGTACAGTGACTGTTCCCTTTTGTGTTTTATATCATTGTTTGGATGTTTTAGCATTGAATTAAAATAAGCTACAATACGCGCATTTTGCTATATGTAGTAAATCTTTCTGGGCTTTGAGCAAGTTCTAAATATACTCTGATTTTCGTATAAATTGGCATATATCATTTTTTCTCAAGTGGCACACAATGGCAACCTGGCCAGTATTAATTTCAAAACTTCAAAATTTAGACACACCCTAATATATATATATAATATTATAATATAATATATATATATATATATATATATATATATATATATATACTTATTCACTGACTGCTTTTAACCTATGTTGTTGTGTCATATTATTGGAATTACATATAGATTTTTTTTCCAATGTTCTCCTCTTCCAACTTATAAGGGTGAGGTCCAATCCACCAAGCTTCTGCCATGACTTGACCACGATACTCCTGCACCTCACTCCACTCTTCAAGCACCCCTCCCTTACGGATATTCCTCCCCACACAATCTTCCCATCTCAACCACAGTCTGCCTCTTTTCCTCCTACCTTGCTCCCTCAATCCATCCGCTCTCTTTGCCATTCTCTCTTCCCCCATCTGCACCAAGTGTCCAGCCCATATCAGCCAGCATTTCACCAATATCCATCGTTGAATGCTTACCAGCTCCATTAAAACATTTTTCTAAATGCTTTTTGCCTGAATTTTACGAAAATCATGTTTGGCATTTTTTTTTGGAAGTGATCTTGGATCATTGGCAGCCATTTTGAATTTTAGCATTCAACGCTATAGGAATTTTGGTATTTTTGTCCATTTGTCGTCTTTTTTTAGTTTCATTCTGGGATATTCAATTACCTAAATGTAGTTGTACATGTTCAGTGTACATTATAAAACCTTATTGTCATATATGATAGCCTATATTAAAATAAAAGCTCCAAAGACGAATAATTTGTCTCTACTTTCAGACGATGATATCTAATGTTGAAGGCTTTCCTGGTAAATGGAAAAAGGTGGAGACTAACTTTGAGTTGTGCCTCAAGTGCCAGTCAGTAAAGACTCAGTGTTAAATCAACAAAAGCATACTTCATATGAACATTTTCTCACATGTATCCATCAGCGAGCCAAATTAGGAAAGCCAGAGTTTGATTCTATTCTTGAACACCTCATGGTCTGACACAAGAAAATCTTGGAGAAAAACAAGCTGAATGGCACGATAAGTGTTATGCTGATACAGCAAACAATCCGAACATTAACCGGGCCAAGTTACATTATACTAAAGCAATCTCCCAAAGTAATCCTGCTCCACTGATGAAGAGGAAAGGATGGCCATCATTTAAAACATGCTCAATGAGAAGAGCACTCAGTAGAGCGCATACCTCCGCCACGTAATGCCTGATCCACGAGAACATATCGGGCCCAATACATTTTTGAAATATCATGCTGTATATCATTTTGAGCGCTATCTCTCAATGGTGAAGAATCACTTTCAAAAAATTAGAGTAGTCGGATCCAGATCTTCATCAAAATCGAATCAATTCGTCATGGTCACACACCCACCCTGTCCACAAAGTTTCATCTAAATCCGTACACAACTTTTTGAGATATCCTGTACACAGACAAACAGACAGAAAGGGGTGAAAACATAACTTCCTTCACCTTCGGTGGCAGAGGTAACAACAGTATCAGACAATCAAATGCCTTCATCTAGTAAAATAACACACTCACATTTTCCTCTCCAACATAAAGAATGCTTCTTCTGCCAGGTTGAACAAAGTGGAACTCTTCATATGTGTACGAGTAGAAACATAGAAACATTGCCATTAAAATCACTGAGATTGTCAAGCACAGTGACAATGACCGATGGAAAGTAAGCTGCAGTCAACCAATTTATTCATTTATTCATACGCAGCCTCCGGCTGCTTGGCTGCATCATTTTCTGGGGGCATGGTTGTGTCGCTGATACAATGACCCGTTACCAGAACACTGGAACTCATTCATTTCACCGACCTCAGAAGGATGACAGTCTGAGTCAACCCACCTGGTGTTGATCCAACAGCATGACGGCCTTGATCTCAAGACTCATAGTTCTTAAGCCAGCCACCTTAACAGTCAAGCCAACACCTCGCTTAAAGTGAATTGATCAGTGAGGCAGATGCCTTGTCACGAGATATGTTCATTGCTGCAGAAATGCAGTTTTACAGTGGACTTCAGGAAAATATTGATTCTGGAGAATTTGTTCCCTTTGATGAAGAAGAGAAAGACTGTGGGAGTATTACGAAGGAACACATTTTGGAGTGTGTTTCAGTAACCGATCGTACCTTGAAGTACAAGATCATATACACGGTGTGGAATTTACTCGTCCAAGTGATCCCTCAAAGCCAGCTCTTATTCCTGCCACTGCAGCTCGTGATGCAGCACAGAAGAGTGGGAAAGAAGATGGTGCTGCTATTTTCCAGTGTGCTGAAATCATAAGAGAAGCTACAGAGCCAGCACAATCACATTGTAAGGTCCCTTAAAAGGTACACATTGCACTGTATTCCTGATGAGCTCCTGTTACTCCTGAAATGGGTTGTTCAGGGACACAATATTACTCCAACAGAAGTTCGCACAGAGGAAATGCGACATTCTTGTAGCAATTTAGCTCAACAGATAATCCAAGCACACAAGTCTGGTGGAGATAGACCCTGAAGGAGATATAAAATTGCATTCACACCAACCAGAGTTGGTTATTCCTGAAACTGATCATGCTTGTATTCTCTTTGATGGTGTGGCACTTGTCCATGAAACGGTTATTTTCAAGGATGCAATAAAAGAAAAACTGCAAGGACTTGGCTGCTCACGTCATCCTTTCTATTAACAGCAAAGGTCAGGGTTATGCCAGCGTCATTGTAGTATTTGATAACTACAGTGTCACGTCGTTGAAGGAGAGCACAAGGATGTTTCGTCAAGGATGTAAACAGATTTCTTAGCAGCACCAAAACAAAAGATCTCCTGACAGTTAACCTGGCTGAGAAAGTTGTTCAGAATTGCAAGTCAGCTCGCTGTCACTACAGTCACACAAATGGGGTTGTTGTCAAGTCAGGCTGAATCAAAAGTACGTTGACTCATTTTGGAAAGCTCTCAGGCAGAAGCAGATACACCTATCACATTGTGTGCTGCTGAAATGCACAAAACTGGAAAAACAAGTTCACATCTATGCATCAGATAAAGATGTGTTAGTTCTTGCCTTATCGGTAATGCCAACACGAGCCGATCAAACAGATCATCATGATGGGAACAGGTTCAAATTGTCAGCATGTGCATCTGAAACCACTGTATCATGCCTTTGGTGAAACCTGTATTCAGGGATTAAGAGGTTTTCATGCAATTAGTGTCTGCGACACAACTGGTCGTATTTCTGGAAGTGGCAAGAATGCCTGGTGGAATACATTTGTCTCAGGAAGTGACAATGTTCTACATTAGGGATTCGTGCGGAACAAGACAATTAAAATACACAATTTCAGTGAAGTTGTATATACATGTTTTAATAAATTACGATATGCAATGTCCTATGTACTCAATTATTGCTTTTTAAATTTATATTATACAATGGTGATAACACATTTTACTTTGTATGTCTCAATTACAACGTTATACAGGGAACAGGGTTCATTCCAAAACAGCTGCCAGTAGCTAAAGATGGCAACAGAAAAAAAAAAAAAACAGTCAAACACATGTTTTGTTTACTTTTGACCAGAAGTTAACTAAAAATCCACATTGGCAAGAATCCAGCTGAAATTCCCACGAGACCCTATTTGATAACAATTAACAAATAGTCTGGGTTGTTGTTGATGTTGTCATGAAACAATTTTACTGATGTAGTCACACACACACACACACACACACACACACACACACACACACACACACACACACACACACACACACACACGCACACACACACACACACACAACACACCGCACACACACACACACACACACCTCTGGAAATCTCAACTGCAGAAAAGGCTCATTTGGAGCAGCAAATGAATCGTAAGCACAGAATACAAAAAGACAGCCAAGCCCAGCTTCAGGCAATTCCATGTGCACATAATTAGCAAGATGATCAGCAAATAGTTGTTAAAACATGCTTTTGAAAGGTCACTCTGGTACAAATAATAGAGAACATCCCACAGCGCAACATAATGCCAATTTGAAAACAATGCAGACCGACCTGTTAGGGCTGCGCTGAAATGAGGGCAAAAAACAAATACGCACGGAGGTGTCCTTATTAAGGTGAACAACAATACAATATACCAACAAAACAATGCATTTACAAACTAAAATAAAATATAAAATTGGGGTTTATTCCCACCTGACCGATCAAAAAGGGAAGATAAAAATGTGATGCTGTAAACAAGCTATGATAAAAACAACAAACACGGACACGAATATAACAACAAACACGGACACGAATATAACACCAACCACGGACACGAATATAACACCAACCACGGACACGAATATAACCAACCAGTGGACACGAATATAACACCAAACACTGGACACGAATATAACACCAACCACGGACACGAATATAACACAACCATGGACACGAATATAAACACCAAACCATGGACACGAATATAACACCAACCATGGACACGAATATAACACCAACCATGGACACGAATATAACACCAACCATGGACACGAATAAACCAACCATGGACACACGAATATAAACACACGCAACCAATGGACACATACACACACAACCATGGACACGAATATAACACCAACCATGGACACGAATATAACCCCAACCATGGACACGAATATAACACCACACCGGACACGAATATAACACCAACGACGACAGAATATAACACCAACCACGGACACGAATATAACACCAACCATGGACACGAATATAAACCAACCACGGACACGAATATAACACCAACCATGACACGAATATAACACCAACCATGACACGAATATAACCCCAACCATGGACACGAATATAACCCAAACCATGGACAGAATATAACACCAACCATGGACACGAATATAACACCAACCATGGACCGATATAACACCACCATGGACACGAATAACACCAACCACGACACGAATATACACCAACCATGGACACGAATATAACACCAACCATGGGCACGAATATAACACCAACCATGGACACGAATATAACACCAACCATGGACACGAATATAACACCAACCATGGACACGAATATAAACCAACCATGGACACGATATAACACACCATGGACAGAATATAACACCAACCACGGACACGAATACAACACCAACCACGGACACGAATACAACACCAACTGGACACGAATATAAACACCAACCATGGACACGAATATAACACCAACCATGGACACGAATATAACACCAACCACGGACACGAATATAACACCAACCATGGACCACGAATATAACACCAAACCATGGACACGAATATAACACCAACCACAGCGAATACAACCCAACCACGGACACGAATACAACACCAACCAATGGACACGAATATAACACCAACCAGGACACGGATATAACACCAACCACGGACACGAATATAACAACAACACGGACACGAATATAACACCAAACCACGGACACGAATATAACACCAACCCGGACACGAAATCACCAACACGGACACGAATATAACACCACCAGGACACGAATAATAACACCAACCACGGACACGAATATAACACCAACCATGGACACGAATATCCACCAACCATGGACAACATATAACACCAACCATGGACACGAATATAACACCAACCATGGACACGAATATAACACCAAACATGGACACGAATATAACACCAACCATGGACACGAATATAACACCAACCATGGACACGAATAAACACCAACCACGGACACGATATAACACCACCATGGACGAATATAACACCAACCATGGAACCGAATATAACACCAACCAGGACACGAATATAACACCAAACAACATGACACGAAATAACACCAACATGGAACACGAAATAATAACACCAACCATAGGACACGAATATAAACCAACCAATGGACACAATATAACACGCGAATACCAACCAACGGAACACGAATAAACACCAACATGGACACGAATATAACACCAACCATGGACACAGAATATACACCAACCAGGACAGCGAATATAAACCAACCACGGACACGAATATAACACCACCATGGACCACGAATATAACACCAACCATGGACACGAATATACACAACCATGGACAAATGAAATAACACCACCACGGACACGATATCACACCACCATGGACACGAATATAAACCAACCATGGACACGGATATAACACAACCAGGAGATGACACGAATATAACACCAACCACGGACACGAATATAACACCAACCACGGCACGAATATAACACCACCACGGACAACGATATAAACCAACACCACGATATACCACAACCCGACACGAAATATACACCAACCACGGACACAATATAAACACCAACCCGGACACAATATAACACAACCATGGACACCAATATAACACCAACATGGACACCAATAAAAACCAACCACGGACACGAATATAACACCAACCACGGACACGAATACAAACAACCCGAACGAATACAACACCAACCACGACACGAATATAACACCAACCACGGACACGAATATACACCAACCACGGAGACGAATAAAACACCAACCGACGGAACAACACAAACCACGAGGACACGAATATAACACCAACCACGGACACGAATATAACACCACACACATACAACACCACACGGACACGAATATTAACACAACCACGGACACGAATATAACAACCAAGACACGAAATATACACCAACAGGACACGAATAACAACACCACCACGGACAGCGAATATAACACCAACCACAGACACCGATATAACAACACGGACACAATATAACACCAACCACGGACAGAATACAACACCAACCACGGACACGAAATAACACACAGGACACGAATATAACACCAACCACGGACACGAATATAACACCAACACTGGACACGAATAACACCAACATGGACACGAATATAACACCAACCACGGACACGAATATAACACCACCACCAGACACGAATATAACACAACCACGGACATAATATAAACCAACCACGGACACGAATATAACACCAACAGCACGACACGAATATAACACCAACCATGGACACGAATATACACCAACCATGGACACGAATATAACACCAACCACGGACACGAATATAACACCCCACTGACACGAATAACACCAACACAGGACACGAATATAACACCAACCACGGACACGAATATAACACCAACCAAGGACACGAATATCCACACACGGACACGAATACAACACCAACCATGGAACACAAATATAACACCAACCACGGACACGAATAAAACACCAACCACGACACGAATATAACACCAACCACGGACACGAATAAACACCAACCAGACACGAATATAACACCAACCACGGACACGAATATAACACAACACGGACCGAAACCACGACGACACGAATATAACACCAACCACGACACGAATATAACACCAACACGGACACGAATATAACACCAACCACGGACACGAATATAACACCACCAAGGACACGAATATAACACAACCACGGACACGAATACAACCCAACCATGGACACCATATACACCAACCACGGACACGAATATAACACCAACCACGGACACGAATATAACACCAAACACGGACACGAATACGAATACAACAACAAACATGGACACGGATATAACACCAAACACGGACACGAATACGAATACAACACCAAACATGGACACGGATATAACACCAACACGGACACAAATATCAACACCAACCATGGACACGAATATAACAGCAAACACGGACATATCAAGATCTACAGGGTACACACCGGTGTATGACGATCTATCAGGAGTACACGGTGTATGACGATCTATCAGGGGTACACGGTGTATGACGATCTATCAGGGGAAACGGTGTATGACGATCCATCAGGGGTACACAGTGTATGACGATATATCAGGGGTACACGGTGTATGACGATCTATCAGGGTACACAGTGTATGACGATCTATTCAGGGGTACACGGTGTATGACGATCTATCAGGCGGTACACGGTGTATGACGATCTATCAGGGGTACACGGTGTATGACGATCTATCAGGGGTACACGGTCTATGACGATCTATCAGGGGTAACGGTGTATGACGACTATCAGGGTACACGGTGTAATGACGATCTATCAGGGGTAACACCGGTGTATGACGATCTATCAGGGGTACACGGTGCATGACGATCTATCAGGGGTAACGGTGCATGACGATCTATCAGGGGTACATCGTGCATGACGATCTATCAGGGTACACGGGTATGACGAATCTATCAAGGGGTTACACGGTGTATGACGATCTATCAGGGGTACATGGTGTATGACGATCTATCAGGGGTACATGGTGTATGAAGATCTATCAAGGGTACATGGTGTACGACGATCTATCAGAGGTACATGTTGTATGACGATCTATCAAGAATGGGGTTGGGATCCTACACCCACTGAGGAATGGGGTTGGGATCATTTAAAATCAGGAGAGAGAGGATGTCCAACTTTTTATGCCCCTACTGACGAAGTCGCAAGAAGCATGATGTTGTCGGGTGTCCGTCCATCCATACATCCATACCTCCATATATACGTCCATGCTAATCGACTCTGCCACCAAAGTTGAAGGAGGTTATGTTTTCACCCCTCTCTGTCTGTTTTTCTGTGTGCAGGATATCTCAAAAAGTTGTGGACAGATCCGAATGAAATTTGGTGGACAGGTTGGGTGTGTGACAAGGCCGACCTGATTAGATTTTGGTGAAGATCCGGATCCGAATACTAGAATTTTTAAAGTAATCCTTCACTGTTGAGAGATAGTGCCAAAATGATATATATATCACGATATCTCAAAAAGTTGTGACGGATTCGGACGAAATTTGGTAGACACGTGGGGTGTGTGACATGGAAGAATCGCTTCAATTTTGGTGAAGATCCAAATCCGGATCCGGATCCGAGAATTTTTTAAAGTGATTCTTCACCATTGATAGATCGGGCTAAACACATATACAGCGCAATATCTCAAAAAGTTATGGCCAGATTCGCATGAAACTTGGTGGACAGGTTGAGTGTGTGACCCCTTCAAACTGATTCGATTTTGGTGAAGATCTGAATCCGGATCTGGATATGAGAATTATTTAATTTTCAGTTTTAAAGCGATTCTTCACCATTGAGAGACAGGGCCAAAAACGATGTATAGCATGATATTTTAAAAATGTATCGGGCCCGATATGTTCTCGTGGATCAGGCATTACGTGGCGGAGGTATAGACCGGGACCCCGAGGCCCTGAGCTCAAACGAACGAGGTACTAATATCTGAGCACAGGGGCATGAATGGAGTATCAAAAGACATATAGAAAATTATTTCTGCCAGGTACCACCCTCTGCGTAAGGACCCTGGTGACCCTCCAAAGGGGTCCTTAAAATTGGCTAGATCAAACATTGGAAGTACCAGTTGGTATCACTTCCATATGACCAACCTTACAACAAAACCACATGTGACAGACATACCTACTACTGCAAAAGGCCCCCCAGAAGCCCCAACAAGGGCCCCCAAAAAAGGGGCTAGCTCAAACATTGGAGGTACTAGATAAAACCAGTTTTAAAATCATATATACATCCCACAGAGTGTAAAATGTCCATTACCAGACAAATTATCTGCTGCATTGGCCCTACCAGAACCCCCAAAAGTAAGCCCTTGAGACCCTTGATACAACTGGTCTAGCTCAAACATTGGAGGTACTAGATAAAACCAGGTTTAAATTCATATATACATCCCACAGAGTGTAAAATGTCCATTACCAGACAAATTGTCTGCTGCATTGGCCCTACCAGAACCCCCAAAAGTGAGCTCTAAAAAGGGCAAAACATTATAGTCGACCAAAAATACACAATTGGCATAATTTTGCACATTATGCCGGCACACCATTACCATAGGAAACATTTAATGTTTAACAATTTAACAAAAGAACTACAAAATACTAATAGCCTACTGGTATTCAACTATCTTCCGAACAAACTCGGAAAAACTACAGGCTCATATTGTACTGAAACACTCGGAAATATACGAAGACATATATAGTTCTAATGTTTCCTAACTCCTAACGTCTCCGAACTCAGAAATCTTTGGAAGTAATAACAGTTCTAATGTTCCCTGACCT
>CM068954.1:4422039-4433188 GCA_035128595.1 Eptatretus atami
TATTTTTCATTTTTTGTGAACCCCTTGGTCGAGGCCAATATGGCAGCGAAACACATCACAACACAGGGAGCAAGGGGGCGCATGCAACAAGAGGGGGCGGAAGTGGGAAGGACAAAAACGGTGGGGAACAGAAGACATTAAAGACTCTGTGGAAGGGAGAGGGATTGGGGTGGGGAACATGGGGTATCCAAGATGAAACATTACCAAGGGACTTTCAGGAAGGAAAGCAGGGAATTTGAAGGAGGTGTGCTTGGGGTTGGATTAACCGGGGGTAAGAAAGAATCGAGGATTTGGATGGGGGATGATAGGTGGGGTGAACAGCTGTTTGAAGGCCTGGAGGGAAGAAATGGGATTGAATAGAGTGAGGAGTTGATTCCAAAGGCAGGAAAAAAGAGGAAATGAACAGAAGTGAAGCGCTGAGCCAGTGATTCGTCGATTGGTAGTTTTAACCAGAAGGGGGTTGTTCTTGGCCAGACCTTGAGCACCCTGCGGAAATGTTGGTGAACAATCGCAGAGAAGCAGGGGGGTGCGAGGCTGGAGAGGAGACGGTAGAAGACACGAAAGACCCACCCCACCAGCCTGCCGTGAGAGAGTGAGAGGCCCAAGACTCGCCTCATCACGGAAGATGCCGATGATCCGAAATGCCTTGGTTTCCAACAGCGTGAAAGCCGAGAAGGTGGGAGGCAAGGAAAGCACCAGCCCAGACGGGGAGAGAGTACTCCCATCAGGCTGTTGGACGAAAGCTTTGTAAGTGGTCAGGAGCTCAGGTGGGCCGAAAGAAGACTTTGCAACGACGGAGGATTCCCCAGTCGGCGACTGCTTTGGAGCGCGAGGGTTATGCAAATGTGGCTCTCCCAAGGAACAGGTCATGGCAGATAGTGAGAATCCAGCAAGCTTGAAAGAAAAGGACATTCTTCCAGAGGATTGTTGAGAAACGGTGGATGGGGGGGTTTCCTAACGCAGTCCCTATCGGAGAGATAATAGTGAGAGTGAGTGAAGATTTGTCCGGATTGAAACGACAATGTCCACGTGTTGGACAAGTTTGGTGATTTTATCCGCAGATCTGCAGTGAAGCGAAGAAGCTGCTGCTTGCCGGTCCTGAGGGATGACAGATGGTAGCGGCCAGAGGTGTCATCAGCAAGAGCATAAAGAGGCATTTTCCCACAAGAGTCGGAGCAGCATCATTGATGAAAACGTCAGAAAAAGAACAGGGCCCAGAACGGCTAACCTTGAGGAACTCCAGCCTGCGACAGGAAGAGGATGAAAGAACTCCATTTAGGGCCACACGTGACTACGACAGGAGAGGAAGTCCTGCCGAAGCCCATGAGTGAGAATGGCCTGGATACTGGCATAAGGAAGAGAGTTTGGTGAGCAAGGGCAGGGTGCCGATTCCGTAGTCAAAATCACGTGTACTGTCCAGCGGATACGGCTCAGATTTCCCTGTCTGTATTGCGAGGAACCTCCCATTCCACTTGTTGGGAAGAGCAGAAGCACATATCCAGGGTAGAGTGAACCTGGTCTAAAACCAAATTGATGATCCGGAATCCAAGCCCATTGGAGAAGAGGAAGGACTTTAATGTCTGAAAAGCGATGATGGATTTTCCGTAACTTCGCTTGATGATTGGGGAAAGGTTGGATTGATCTGTAGTTGCAGGCATCTGTTTTGTAACCTTTTTATGGGCCAGGGCCAGTAATGTTTTTGCTGATTTCCAAGCAGAATGACAAGATGGCCTTGAGCAAATGAGAGGGGTAATAGCAACAGAGAGAGGGTGACAAGAGCATCGAAAGAGCAAGCGTTTTCGGACACGGTGGGCTGAATGCCGTCTGGACAGGTTGCCAGAAGGGCCTGAGTCGAGGTTTGAGAGCAAGCTCTCCACCTTGTCAGGAGAAAAGGACACAGGTCCAGGCGACAGTTGGGTGCGACTGGGACAGAGTAAGGTGGGTAAGAAAAAGTGATGGGTTTTTGGAACACAAGATTTAGCTGCAAAACACCGAGTTTAGGCATTCAGCTTCTTTCAACGGTGCGGTGTCCCAGCCAGTGCGACTATTTGAGGTACAGGGAGGGGAATGAGGGGAACATACACAGAAAACAAGCTTTTGATTGGATGCCCCAGGAACTTTGAGGAGGGAGAGAGGTTTGAAAAGTTCAGAACTTGAGCTGAGAAAGATTCTGTTTCTGGCTACTCCTGAAGGGTAATACCACTTGTTCCGAGCTTTATGGAAGGAACTGAGATTACCCTCAAAGTCTGGTTGCTGTTCCAATGCGGCAAAGGCAATGTTGTTTCAGGACAAACTGCCTCGCCACATAGCTTCAGTGAAACGACAGGGTGGGAGGAAGGGTAGGACAACTGAAAGACGAGAGGGGATAAATCTGTGCATGAGGGAGAGCAAAGTTTCCTTTGAAGAATTCCCAGGATGAGTTGGTGTTGGAGAAAGTAAAGCCGATGGGGAGACCAGTCTATAAGTTTGATGGCTGCTTGAGACACCTGCCCAGTCGCTTGAGTGAAATGCCAGACTCGGACGGCGTGAGGTGGTTCTTCCTGATATACTAGGCCAGAGAGGATATCCACTTTGACAAGGACGTGGTCAGAAGAAACAATTGGAGAGGAGGAAGAGCAGCAGATATCTGTCAGGAGAACTTTGTCAACAATCAGATCCAGAAGAGATGGAGTTTCCATTGTGAGATCCGAGTTCGGGAATTTGACCGATTCGAGTCAGTCCCCAATGAGTCGCAGAAAGCTTTGGCTGAAGTGCCATGACAGGTGAAGAGAAGTTTCCATACACCGAGCCAACTGCATGATGACAAATCGAAGTCGCCACAATATGAGGAAGAGAGAGTTCTGATGAGATGAATAGAAAGTTGGTCTGTTTTTTGGATAGTGAGGTATAGATGGAGTCATCACTCGTAAGGTGGACAGTTACACGTACACATATAACACATGAAGGTGAGAGAGTTGGAGGGGAAGCCGTAAGCCAAGTATTCCTGGGGTGGTGGGGGAGTGAGGGCAGTGCATTGGAAGTGAGAAATAGTCTTTGATGAAGAAGAGCATCCTTCAACCAGGACGAGGCTCAGGTCTGTCAATACCGGTGGAGGGAGTAACCAAGGAGAGATTACTTCGGAGTCAGACCGTCTTGGGGGAGGAAACGTTTCTGTTAGGCAGATTATTCTGGTTTGTCAGTGGCACCTGTAATGGAAAGATCTGAAAGGTTTGAGCGAAAAAACCTGTCTCCCAACAACGTACAAGCTTTTCAAATTAATCATCACATAACAATGTACCACCACCTAACACAACAAGGAGGCCCAGAGGCAAAAGAGAAGGGATGCAAGAGAGGATGCTATGGAACAATAGACCACTTTCGACTAAACAAGGCCATACTCAAAAACTGCAATACTGAAAGAACCAAATTGTCCACAGCCTGGAAAGATGATAAAAAAGCTTTTAATAGTGTCCCACATTCATGGATGACAAGGTAAATGCAAATCTACAAGATAAATCCCCAAATAATCAATCTGAGTAAGCCATGGATCTATGGAATACCACACTAATCCTGCAGCACTCAGAAGGAAAGATCGACATACCAGGAGTGAAAATACAACACAGGATCATTCAAGGAGACAGCCTTTCCCCCATCCTGTTTTGCCTGGCTCTGGATCCACGAAGTAACCTCATTAATGAGCAAGGGTGTGGACACACCCAAACAACCAATAAAACAAGCAGTCATAGACTGGTACTTACGAAATCGTCAACTTGACCTCTGACCTTGTCTAATAAAAGCTGTCTCTCGAGAAGGTACGCGACGCAAACCAGAAGTTTCTACGATGATTCTGTACCAAACCTCTCATAAAACATCCGATTTTTTACCAGAATTTCGACAACCAAGTGTTAAGCATACTTAAGCGTTACCAAAATTGAAGACAGGATTGAAATAGACTTTAAAACGAGCGCGTAATGCCGTGTGTTACAATCCCCTCATTAGCATAATCTTCAGTTAAGCCTCAGATACGACACCCGACATAAATCTCATAAAACATCCGATTTTTCACAGAAATTTCGACAACCGAGTATTAAGCATACTTAGCCATTACCAAAAGTGAAAACAGGATTGAAATTGACTTTAAAACGAGCGCGTAATGCCATGTGCTACAAACCCCCTCATTAGCATAATCTTCAGTTAAGCCTCAGACACGACACCCGACATAAATCTCATAAAACTTCCGATTTTTACCAGAATTTCGACAACCGAGTGTTAAGCATACTTAACCGTTACCAAAAGTGAAAACAGAATTGCGATCTGAGTTAAAACGAACTCGTAACGTCGACCGACAAGCAAAACTCCATTTCTCCACGCAATTATTTATATTATTTTATCAAAGTCACAAAACCGTAATATTCGGCCATCCACCAACAATCTTTACATAATCCGACGGCTTAGCGAGTCAGGCATGCGACGATAACTTTATTGGGGATAAAATGACTTTTAAACACCATCTTATCGAAACACCGTCAGCAGCGCACACGGAAAACCTTTACGTGACTCAACGCCGCGTCTGCTCGAGCGCGCTGCACCACGTGACGAGCCGTGACGCGGCGAGTGAATATTTTTTTATACAATCTTAAAACGTCTCCAAACATCGATTTTTACCAGAATTTCGACAAGCGAGTGTTAAGCGTCCTAAGCGATCGCAAAAACCGAAGACAAAATTAAAATCGAAGTTAAAACGAACTCGTAACGTCGACCGAAGCAAAATACTCCATTTCTCCACATGAATTTATGGAATTATGTTTGACCTCACTGTGACCTTGACCTTTGATCGATTTTGACCAAAATCTAATCAGCGCTAGCCATCACCCTCCTGAATCACGTGGTGTAATTTGACATTGGTAGCTTCTTCCGTTCTCGAGTTATCGTGCCTACAAACAAACACCACACACAAACAAACAAACACACAAACAGAGGACGGAAGTCATCAATATACTTACGAAATCTTTAGATTTCATAAGTAATAACGTCCAAAGAAACAAGAAAGGTGACACATCTACTTTACATGATGACTTAAACTCTTTGCACCCCACAACAAAAAATTGGCAAAAAGGAGAACACACCCAAATTAGTTGATACAGGTACTTCGACGACATCAAAAGAGAATTTGGCCTCTACAAGTGTGCCAAGTACACATTCATGCAAGGTAGACCAACAAAAAAGGAAAACATAAAAATCGACCTCGATACAACACAGGATAAAGCTCGACCTAGATTGGGGTACAACGACAAAATAAACACTTTGTCACAAATCAACAAGACAAAATATACAGTCATACCTTGATTAGCGATGCTTTGTTGGAACGATTCTATCCTGTCGGAATTTGTTTTGTTTTTTTCGAACAAGAAAAAACAATTAAAATCCGTCAAGTGGTTCAAAAGTTCATTGTGAGAACAGGCAACGCACATCAGTCTCGTTTTTCCTCTGAGCTGTGCGCTCAACCATCGAGGTTAGTGTGTGTAAATCAGCGCTCAGCCAATCAGCCTTTGCTATGACAGTTTTGAAGGCTATCCTCACACTCATGTTTACAACACAGTGGTAACTTTATCTGCACTTGTTTGTGCATAATTTTAAGAGCCCAATATGGGACTTTCAAAACAAAGTAATCCGCCACAGAATGCTCAGCAGATATATGCAGAAACCCCGAGAAACGTTCTCCGGGGAATAAGAAATTCAATGGTGCATGCGTGATGAGGATCGTTACCTAAAATGGTTCACCAAGCTTCTAACAGAAGCTGAAAATACTTAGAAAATTACCTGAGAGAAAGCTGGGGTTGAGGTGTGTCTCTGCACAACAAAAGAGTTGGAAGGCGACACAATATCTGGATTCAGTGCTTTTGAACTCCAATGTGAAGAACATATTAGGGGCTTGTGAATTTACAAGGTAAGTTTATTTACTACAAGCAAATACCACCTGTTGCTTCACTGATTGGAATACATACGAGAGGGGGGGGGGTATGACAGAAAGAGGAGGCAGAGAGAGAATGGAGAGAGGAAGACGGGGAGGGGAGAGAGGAAGACAGGGAGGGGAGAGAGAGGAAGACAGGGGAGAGAGGAAGACAGAGAAGAGAGGGAGAGGAGAGAAGAGAGAGAGAGAGAGAGAGAGAGAGAGAGAGAGAGAGAGAGAGAGAGAGAGAGAGAGAGAGAGAGGAAGAAGGAGAGAGAGAGGAGAAGAGAGAGGAGACAGGAGAGAGAGAGAGAGAGAGAGAGAGAGAGAGAGAGAGAGAGAGAGGATGGGAGCAGGAGGGAGGGGAGGGTGAGGAATGAGAGGGGGAGATAGGGAGGATCCGAGCAAGGAGGGAAGAGCGACACCTCACCACACATCTCCATACACTTCAGGAGGGAGGCGGCGGTGGGCAAGAGAGAGGGGAAGGGGAGAGGAGGGAAGAGAGCGAGAGAGAGAGACAAGGAGAGAGAGAGAAGAGAGAGAGAGAGAGAGAGAGAGAGAGAGAGAGAGAGAGAGAGAGAGAGAGAGAGAGCTTTATTAGGAAGAGGGCAGCGAGGATGGACAGACAGACAGCGAGAAAGAGAGAAAGAGAGAGAGAGAGAGAGAGAGAGAGAAGAAGAGAGAGAGAGGTAGGAGCAGGAGGGAGGGGAGGGTGAGATAGAGAGGGGGAGATAGGACGGGATCCGAGCAATGAGAGGAAGAGCGACACCTCACCACACATCTCCTACACTTCAAGGAGGGAGGCGGTGGAGCAAGAGAGAGGGAAGGGAGAGGGGGGAAGAGAGAGAGAGAGAGAGAGACAGAGAGAGAGAGAGAGAGAAGAGAGAGAGAGAGAGAGAGAGAGAGAGAGAGAGAGAGAGAGAGCTTTATTAGGAAGAGGGCAGCGAGGATGGGACAGACAGACAGCGAGAAAGGAGAGAAAGAGAGAGAGAGAGAGAGAGAGAGAGAGAGAGAGAGAGAGAGAGAGAGTGGTGGGCGGAGAAAAAGTCAAGGCAATGTTGCGCAGGCTGAACAAAATGGAGGCTCAGACCCAATGAGCTGACAAGGGTCTCACCAAGATGACATGCCACAATCTTCATAAGGCTTATTTTGTTTTTTTTTGTGACGAGTGCCCCCCTAAATTATCTTCAAAAGGTGTTGTTTAAATTAACCCAAACACCCAATTCTCATCCATGCCACTCCCTTGGAGTTCCCTTCGTATGCATACAAAGTTTCAGGCCACTAGGTTTCATGTTTTGGAGTTATGGACACACACGCATATATTATCATTATAGATGAGCAAATACAACCCGTTGCTTCGCTGATGGGAATATCAAGGGGGTGGGGAGCAAGAAGGAGGAGAGGGAGAGAGAGGAGGGAGGGAGAGGGAAACGTGGGGTCAAGGGGGAGGGGAGCGAGGAGGGAGTGGGGCGAGGAAGGAGTGAGGAAGGAGGGAGCGAGGAAGGGTGGGAGAGCGAGGAAGGGTGGAGACGAGGATGGAGAGCGAAAGGGTGGGAGAGCGAGAAGGGGGGAGAGCGAGGAAGGGTGGGAGAGCGAGGAAGGGTGGGAGAGGGGGAAGGGTGGGAGAGCGAGGAAGGGTGGAGAGCGAGGAAGGGTGGGAGAGCGAGGAAGGGTGGAGAGCGAGGAAGGGTGGGAGAGCGAGGAAGGGTGGAGAGCGAGGAAGGGTGGGAGAGCGAGAAGGGTGGGAGGCGAGGAAGGGTGGGAACAGCGAGGAAGGGTGGGACAGCGAGGAAGGGTGGGAGAGCGAGGAAGGGTGGGAAGAGCGAGGAAGGGTGGGAGAGCGAGGAAGGGTGGGGAGAGCGAGGAAGGGTGGGGAGAGCGAGGAAGGGTGGGAGAGCGAGGAAGGGTGGGAGAGCGAGGAAGGGTGGGACAGCGAGGAAGGAGGAGAGCGAGGAAGGGTGGGAAGAGCGGAAGGGTGGGAGAGCGAGGAAGGGTGGGAGAGCAAGGAAGGGTATTAATATGTAACAAGCTCGAATGAGCCAAGATCCTCGTCCTCTTAATGATGACGTCATAAAAACGAATATGACATCATTGTGATGTATCAGGTTTGTGATAAATTATCTGTGCTAATGCCCGGCTTGATTCCCGCAAACAAAATTCAAACAGCTTGCCTAGTTTCGGAGATAATGGTATAGGCGATTTCCATTAGCGCGATATTATGGACGTCAACTTGTTTTCTAGGAAGAATTTCCAAAATCGGAGATGGTTACTGCCTGCGCGTGGGCTTTCTGCATATACATGGCAAGTTTCACGAAGATCCGATGAAAACTCTGGGTTGTGAAACAAAAATGTCAAAAAATAGGAATGAAGTCATAAAATTGATATGATGTCATAGTGATGTATCATATGTGCGGTAATTAATCTCTGCTATTACCTGTTCGATTCCCGCAAACAGAATTCAAAAGCTTGCCTAGTTTCGGAGATAATTTTTTTTGGCGATTTCATTAGCGTAGATATTTTGACATCATAACTTTTTTTTTCTCGGAGGAACGATTGAATGGTTACGCATCAAATCGGAGATCGAACAAGGTAAAAATAGTGTTGCTGCAAGATATTAATATATATATATATATATTAGGGTGTCCAAAAACAGCAAAAATAAATAAAAAAAAATTCAGATGTTGCTCCACAAGCTTAAATTATTCCCTATGATTAGTACGTGCTAAAAAAATATAAGTTGATCGGAGGTGATTTAGAGGTCGCTCCATATGACGACTTTAGTTTCATGAGTTGGTAAATTAGGTATGGTGAGATGCGAATCCATACACTTCTGAACTTCCTAGGTGAAAATGGACTGCATTTTCGAACTCAGTGGGGTCGATTTACTCTAAGAAATGTTTAGACGGACAACAAATATATAGATTAGAAAATATCGAATGAGTAGGATTATTTACAACTCCAGTAATGATAAATCTTGTTTTAGGTCATATTTCGAAATGGTAGTGAATTCAATGTCGTGCAGTCATTTCTTAGAGTAAATCGACCCCATAGAGTTTCGAAAATGCACTCCATTCCACCTCGGGACATCCAGAAGTACCGTAATCGTACCTGACATACCTAATTTATTCAAGTCATGAGACTAAAAGTCGTCATATGGAGCGACCTCTAAATCACCTCCGATCAAGCTAAAAAAGTTTATGTGCGTTATTGGATCATATTAGAATAATTTTATAAGCTTGTGGAGCAACATTCTATTTTTTTCTTGACTTTTTTGGACCACCATATATATATATATTTAATGTCAGTTTCAGGAAGTTTCGATGAAAACTGTAGGCTGTGAAACAAACTAGTTTCGGAGATATGGTATAGGCGATTTCCATTAGTGGTGATATTATGACGTTAACATTTTTTTCTAGAAGAATTTCCAAATCGGAGATAGTTCTGCCTGCGCGTGGGCTTTCTGCATATACATGGCAAGTTCACGAAGATCCGATGAAAACTCTCTGGGTTGTGACAACATGTTAAAAAATGGAATGACATCATAAAAATGATATGACGTCATAGTGATGCATCATATTGGCGGTATTAATCTCTGCTAATGCCCCTGTCGATTCCCGCAAACAGAATTCAAAAGCTTGCTAGTTTGAGATAATTTTTTAGGCGATTTCCATTAGCGGAGATATTTTGACGTCATAACTTTTTTTCTAGGAGAATTTTCAAAATCGGAGATGGTTACTGTCTGCGCAGGGTATTTTTACATATATATGCCAAGTTTCAGGAAGTTTCGATGAAAACTGTAGGCTGTGAACAAAAATGAACAAAGCTAAAAATGTCAAAAATAGGAATGACGTCATAAAATTGATATGACATCATAGTGATGTATCATATGTGCATTCTCTGCTAATGCCTTTTCGCCCGCAAACAGAATTCAATGTTGCCCAGTTTCGGAGATAATTTTTTAGGCGATTTCCATTAGCGGAGATATTTTGATGTCATAACTTTTTTTCTAGGAGGATTTTCAAATCGGAGATGGTTATAAACTGTCTGCGCAGGGAATTTTTACATATATACGCCAAGTTTCAGGAAGTTTTGATGAAAATGGTAGGCTGTGAAACAAAAGTGCACAAGAACACACACGTGAGTAACTTAGAGATCCTCCACGAGGATCTAAAATTATTTCATTTTCATTATTTGTAAAAATTTCGATAAACATGTTTTCACTTTGTTATCAATGGGGTATTTTGGTGTAGAATCGGTGACCAAAATTAAGTTTATGTGCATTTTTAATTCAGAGGCTGTAAACACAACAATGTACCAAAGTCAAGGGTAGAAATACCTTCTGAAGCACTGTGTGTGTGTGGTGTGTGTGTGTGTGTGTGTGTGTGTGTGTGTGTGTTTATTATATAATATTTCACACATATAAAACACACCTCACTTCCATAAGCAGGAAATGGTGGAATGGCGACACCTCTCATCCACAGATATTTCTCGAGTCTGATTTGCATCCAGGAAGAACATTATGGTTAAACTTAATGTATTGCAACTCTTTGTTTAAATGCTAGAAATTATGTTACAAAGTTAATTTCACTTAATTTTGCGGTAGTAATGGCAGGTTAAAAGAGCTCGTCTTACAGAACCGTGTCACTGTACACACACGGCTCATTCATACATCCTTTCAAAAGTCCCGTATTTGCCCATAATGTCTGAAAAAAAATTGCAGGTGAGAGTGTTTGGTATGCTCTCCCACTCAATCCATGCTGGTGTTGGCTTAATGGTTAGGGTGGGGCTTTGGATCCGAGGGTCCTGAGTTCAAATCCGCTCAGTTGTTAAATTAATACCAGGTGGGTTAACTCGGCCTGTCATCCTTCCGAGGTCGGCATAATGAGTGCAGATGCTGGTATACTGTGTCGGAGTGTCGACCCGTCCAGGATTGTCCCAATAGCCAGGAGACTGCTTAAGCAGCACCACGATCTGCACAGAGTATGGTCCAATCTCTCCTCCTCAATATCTCATTGTCTCTCGCTACTCAGATGCATTGGTAAGTACAGCATCATAATATGACTTTTTTTTTGATGTTATTGTCATTAAAATATCGTTTTTATTTTTTATATTTTTAAAACATTTACATGTGTAGACATCATTATTTGTTCACACACATCTTCAATGGAGCCATGTTTAGTTACCGTATTTGACATGGTTTTGGATTGGTTGCTGGTGTTT